>PVKU01009651.1:0-37168 GCA_004027475.1 Anoura caudifer
CTAATTGAGATCAACACATTGGTAAATGTCACCAATAAATAGTTTTAAGACTAGTTTTAAGGAAAAGGATAGAGAAATACCATTATATGTCTTTATTCCTTTCCCATGTCAATTAGTTGTTCTTCATCAACTACTACTATATTATGTATTAATAATTTTAAAGAACCTGGTATTTTTTACACCTGGTAGGAATACAATAAGTGGGTGATGAATTAAATTAAAAGGTAATGAAGCTTTAGAAGTTTTTAAATTTATTACAGAGGAAATGATTAGTAACAAGGAAACAGCTTCATTGACTTGCTAAATTTTTCTCATATGTAATATTTTCTTTCTTTTTTGCTTTGTAACTGAGGTACTTAGAAAGTAAAATAAGTTATTTAATTGTAAGGGTTAAAAGGACAGTGAAGTTAAATGATGTTAATTGATAATATTTAATATAATTTTTCATCTGTCATGTACTCCTATTAATAAATAAATAAAGTTAAAAAAAGAGTTGTATAAATTCAAACGGACTCAGACCACTTAACAAATGGATTCTCATATACTGAAAAGTATACAACCAGTCTCCATTGAGAGCTTTAAGCTATACTGTATTTATAGAAATTCTGAGGGATTTCTCTTTATGTTTCCATTGACATTGTGTCTGTTTAAGTTAAAATGCAAGTGAATAGAGAGAAGATATGAGTGACTACGCACACATGCACACTACATATGTAATATGTACTGTATGTATAGGACAAAAAAGGAAGAATGTCCCCAACGTGCAGTTACCTATCAGCTGAGATTGTGATGGATCTTTTTGCTTCTTACCTTTTGAAATTGTTAAAGTAATTTTTGAAGTGAATATATTATTTCTGTTTAAGAATAAAAGTCACAGGACATTTTTAGCGTAGTGAAACTTCCGTGGGATGCTGTCATGGTGGACACATTTGTCAAAACCCATAGAATGTTCAGCACAAAGCATGACCTATGGGCTTAATTAAAACAATGGTCAGTAGTAGTTCATCTACTGTAACAATGTAGCAGACTAATGAAAGACATTAATAACAGGAGAAACTGTGGGAAGCAGAGGGGAGAGGAAAGGGTATATGGAGTATAGGAACCCTCTGAACTTTCTTATCAATTTTTTATAAACCTAAAAACTGCTCTAAAAATAAATTCTATTATGTAACAATAAAAGTAATAGAATATTGTTAAAGTTTTTATGGTAACTGATCTTGTTACTTGGTTGCCCCTGTTACAATACTTTGCCTGTAACAGCACCTGTTTCTGGTGGAGTAACGTGCTATCACTGTATATACCCAACTATCAGCTTTCCCCAGGGGCACAACAAATACTGGGAGGATTAGAAGTTGGACTGTGGTAAAAACTAAGGGCACCTCTTAAATCTCTAGTAGTTCCAGACACGTGCTTATGCAAAGGAGGAACCTAAATATGATACAGTGGCCCCTCTGTGCTGGACACTGTGCTGGCGTTTCACATGTCCTCAGCTCCCCTTTGTAGCATCCTTATGATATACGCATTGTGCTCCTCAAGTTATAGATGAGAAAGAACCTGAGCAACGTCGCAAGCTAGCAGAGGCCAGAGCTTAAAATTCAGGTGTATCCAACCCCCATTTTCTTTTGATTTCCTATAGTGCTAATCCTCAGTTATGCAGTAGCCAAAAATTTAGCACCTGACTTTATGTATTTTCCCACAAGATGCCATTTTTGATCCTATAAGCTTTCATTTGACATTTTGGCAATAATATTAGGCATCTAACTTCATTTCCTTTATTCTTGTCTAATGATCTCCAAGAGAAGGCCTTGGGAACGGTTTGAAAGAAGCCAGCATAAGGCGGGAAATGTTTACTTAATAGTGAACCGTGCAAAAGAGGGCAGTGAGAGTGTGTGCCAGCGAACAGTTTGGTAACACAGCTTAGGAAAAGGAAGGCAGACAGGAAGGGGGCTAGAAACAAGTGGCACAGACTGGAGAAAGCAGCAGCGGCTGGAAAAGCTTTTGAACAATAAACATGCCTTTCCCTCAGAAGTACCAGAGTGTGTTAGACAAAGTCTGACAGTTAAGCACCTACATCTATATGCGATTGAACATGTTCACACACACTTACACACAAGTGACATTCTCCATAGCAACAGTCGGTGTCACAATTAACAAGGGTACGGTTGAGTACTGAGCACTCTTCTAACTAGAAACAAAGGTTAGGGCCTGGAATCCTGCTGTGTAAAACTCCTTAACTGTTCTGCGAGGGTCTGAGTTGGATGGGTGGGAAGAAGCATCTCGGCGTTTGCTGAGTTGTAAGTGCAGATATCTCACAGGAATGCCAAGCTTCCTTATTGCTAATGTTGATTTTGTTAGAGAGATTTGCACAGTGATGGTAATTTCCCACTTTGTTTTATTTGGATCAAGACATTATTATTGTGCTGTTGTTAATTATTTAGTTTGCTTGTCTTAAGTAGGTGACATAAATTGTATTTGCTCCTTAAATTCATATCTTCAATAACAGCAGGAACTTCTGATGTTTGCTTAGGGGTCATATGAATTTGATATAAAGAAAAAATTGGCATAAAATAATGCCGTTTCTCTTTCAGCTCTAATTTGGCTTGCTAGTCATCAGTTTCAGCCTTTTTCCCCTTCAAAAAGTACATATTTATAGTTTGATGTAAGTTACCTATGTGTGTCACACACAATATGATACAAGTTTCAAATTTAAAAGTAGTGATTTATTTTGATATTTTTATTTTCATTTTGTAATTTTATCAGAAAATTGATTAACGACTTGATTATTTTATTCATTAAGGTTTACTGATAGTGATATTTTAAACCACTGTGAATGAACAATCTCCATCTCTGTAGGTTGACCTTGTATGTGTGGGAGATATTTGTACAGCTCTGAATTTTCAGCATAATGTTTGTTAGGAAAAAACAACCTACCTAATCCTACGCTTTTTAAAAAAAAAAAAAGATTTTATTTACTTAAGACAGAGGGGAAGGGAGGGAGAAAGAGAGGGAAACATCAATGTGTGGTTGCCTCTCATGCACCCACTACTGGGGTCCTGGCCTGCAACTCAGGCATGTGCCCTGATTGGGAATCAGGCTATGCTTTGGTTCGCAGGCCGGTGCTCAATCCACTGAACCACACCAGCCAGGGTTCTATCATATTCTTGAAGGAAAAGCATCTGGATATGAAAGCCACCATGGCTCTGGTCTCCTTAGTGCTAAGATGGTGGCATTTTTGGACTCATAACCGTGCTGAGGCTGCCTGAAGCAGGAGCCCAGTTCCCTGGAAATGAAGAAACTCCCTTGTGCTTAAGGGAGCCAGGAGCAGTCTCTTGAGAACTTTCTGGTCTGGAAGCCAAAGTCTACTTTCCGATGAGAGGGAGGAAAATCCTTGTATAGGAAGATTCAATAGCCAGCAAATAACCTAGATGGCTCTTATATTACTTCTGCCTCAGCTAATGAAGTTTAATCTTTCCTGAACTAAAATGGCGAGTCTGACTCCTTTCCACGATGGCCATCGGTGGCTGAATGCTCCCTTGTCATGTCTAGCAAGGAACGAGAGAGAAATCCCAAGCACGAAGTCTTTTATTTTTCTCCTTAGCGCTCACCATACTCTAACAAACTACATACTTTACATCTTTATTTTTGTATTTATTTTTTATTTGCTCTTCACCAGCAGAAGATAAGCATCACGAGAGCAGGATTTTTGCTCTTTTTGTCTTGTTCACTTATGTGTCTCCAGTGCCTCTCACGTAGTATCTTCTCCGTAAATTTCTGTTGAGTGAATGAATGAGTTTTCTTGACCTTCTGTAAGAAAGTATTGCATTACATGTATCTTTGAGCTTTAAATCTGTATATTCTAAATTTCAAAGGTATTTATTTTTTAACATTTTTCTTCCATTTTATTTTATTTTATTTTATTGTATTGTATTGTATTGTATTGTATTGTATTGTATTGTATTGTATTGTTGTTGAAGTACAGTTGTCTGCATTTACTCCCCCGCAACCCCAGCCATCCCCACCTCCCTCCCCTGCTTCCACCCTGCCCTTGGTTTTGTCACTGTGTCTTTTATAGTTTTTCTTGAAAACCCTCCAACCTTTCCTCTCATTATCCCCTCCCACCTCCCTCTGCTTACTGTCAGATTGCTCTTAATTTCAATATCTCTGATTATATTTTGCTTGTTTATTTGTTGAAGGTATTTAAATGATAGAAATTACCTTATGTAAATCTGGTTAAATGTTTTTGTATATGAGTGGTTTTCTTTTTTTAATTATATTTCTTTTTTTAATTGCTATTCAAGTACAGTTGTCTCCATTCTCCCCCCAACACTCCCCCTGTCCCTCCCAACTCCACATCCCACCCTTAATCCTAGCCCCCTTTGGCTTTGTCCATGTGTCTGTTATACATATTCATTGATGGGCCTTTCTCCTTTTCCTCCATTACTCCCCTTCCTCCTTCTCTCTGGTCACTGTCAGTTGTTCTCTATTTCCATGTTACTGGTTCTTTTTTGCTCATTTGTTTGTTTTGTTGATTAGGTTCCACTTATAGGTTAAGATCATATGGTATTTGTCTTTCACCACCTGGCTTATTTCACTTAGTATAATGCTTTCCAGTCCCATCCATGCTGTCATGAAGGGTAGGAGCTCCTTCTTTCTTTCTGCTGCGTAGTATTCCATCGTGTAATGTACCACAGTTTTTTGATCCACTCATTGACTGATGGGCACTTAGGTTGCTTCTGGCACTTGGCTATTGTAAATGACACTGCTATGAACGTTGGGGTGCACAGGTTCTTTTGAATTGGTGTTTCAAGATTCTTAGGGTATAATCCCAGCAGTTGGATTGCTGGGTCAAAAGGCAGTTCCATTTTTAGTTTTCTGAGGAAATTCCATCCTGTTTTCCACAGTGGCTGCACCAGTCTGCATTCCCACCAACAGGGCACTAGGGTTCCCTTTTCTTCACAACCTTGACAGCATTTGTTGTTTGTCAATTTGGTTATGATGGCCATTCTGATCGGTGTGAAGTATTATCATGGGTATCAGTGTTTTTATTCCACTTATTTTAAAGGTTTCATTTTAGTCTTCATTTTTTAAAATCATTAAATGAGGTGATTAAGATGTGCGAATTGCCAGTTATAAAAACAGTACAACATAGTGAATATAGTCAATAAATATTGTAATAACTATATATGGTGCCAGATGGGTACTAGACTTATTGTAGTGATCATTTTGTAAGTTATTTAAATGTCTAATCACAGTGTTGAACACCTGGAATTAATAAAATATTGTATGTCAACTGTAATTGAAAAAAATTAAAAATAAATAAATAAAATAAAGTCATTAAATGGAAACATTATTTTCTGGGGAAAATTTCCATCAGAAAATTGAATAAGTTTCTTACTTGAATTCTTACTTGTATACATTTTTTTCTTCAAAATCAAGTGGTAATGAAAAACTAGCAGGAAATAAAATGTCCAATTTCAATTGCACAGTTGTGCAGGCAAGAGGAGATTGTTTTTGTTAGCTCTCTTTTCTAGTGCCTTTGGTTTGGATACATTCCCAACAAACCTTCTCATAAGACCTTTAGTAAATTATATTATTTAAATGACAAGTAATAGGCACCACTCAATGCTAACCTTTTATTAGACATGTACATTTTCATTTCAGTTAATATAATACCTATATGAATTTTTCTGAAAAATACATTCACAATTGCTTTTCCCCCTTGGTGACACTGTTGTGTCACAGGTAGGATGGCAGTAACCTGATTTGTGACCATTAACTGCTGTTCTGTCAGGTTGTCACTAGAATAGTACATTCAGATGGTTACTTTTATGGAAAAGGTCCTCTTCCTTTCAGACAGCAGTCCATTCTGTCTGTTCCTGCTGGGTGAATTTTCTAGAAGTTCAGGGCCCGTTTAACCTTTCTTTTTTTTGTATACAAAAATAATTAAGCTTCATGAGAACCTGAGAAATGGGAATGCAAAGCTTTGTCTTAAACCTTGTCCTTATTACTTCCCTTCAGACATTTTATTTTTTAGCCAAAATAAACTAAGGTACATAAGATCTCCGCCTTTATATGACTTGTTCTTTCCCCACAACCACATGCCTTGGGCTTAGAATGTTCCCGCTCCTTATAGCGCACACATAGGTTCTCCTTGAGAAGCTCCTTGCTACCTGTGTTGCAAGATTGCCACATTTTGCTTCAGTTGCAGTTCTTTCTCCTTCCTCTTCATTGCCTTGGTATTCTCATTGTTCAGTAGTTACTCTCCCTTGGCACTTACACACCTCTGTGGCAGACCAATGTTTTGGTTCACTGCTACGTATCCATCAACCTGAGCGGTACCTCAGGTGCTGATGTGGGAAGAAGAAATCTGTTTAATGAGGTAGCAGGAAAAGAGGAAAAACATACAGACGGCTCAGTTGCCTAGCTCCTGACAGAAGAGCAGGTTAAGACTGTGATCTAGGCAGAGGATAGGTGTGGCCAGCTGGGGATATAATCCATCATCAGCTGTTGTGGGCCCATCACGTGCCTGGTTTTATGAAGTAACTCAGTGAGAAATAAATGAACATCATCTGATTAACCAAAATGGCACTGACGGTCTCATGTTGGGGCTCAGCCTCTACCCTGCTCTGCCCTCCCCTTACCTTCATCAGGAACAGTTTGCTTTCTGATTGGTCCCTTCCCCAGAGCTGTTGCAATGTGAATGGGGGAGGGGCAAGCAGGACCCATCACCATCTTTCCTTCCAAGACTCCATCAGGTTTGGCAGGGGGATAGCATGTAACAAGGAAACCAATTGCTTTGGCTTACTTAGGAAAGCAGGGTTGATAATTGTACTTGTCAAAATATTTCTCTAGGCAGGTCATAACAGACAATATGGAATGTTTTTGATGCTTATCTACTCCATAGTTAACCTACCTATGGTGTGAATTTGGCTTCTTGCATTGCTACAGGAGTGAAATCTTCAAAGTCTGATGGTACTTAACGATGCTTTTCCACATCTTCCAAGGTTAAGGGAATTACATACAGATCGTGGGTGTACCATAAATATTGAATGAATAAGTACTTTGTTAAATAGATATCCACCTGAGAGTAAAAAGCAAGAGAATTTTGAAAATATTTTTTCACTAACTTTTATTAGCTGCATTTATAATATAAAATAATAGATGATCTAGGTAAAAAGCATTAAACTAAATAATGAGTCTAAGAGAAAAAGTAAGCTACCACTCCACTTATACCTCCCCGGGCCCAGTGGCACTCGGTGCAGGAAACCTCTGATCACAGCCTCTGAGTGTGTTCACCCCTCTCACTGCCCTTTTACAGACGTATCACTTTCAACGTGATGTTTACTTTCCGCACTAAATATACCTTAGACACGTTTAGATGATAGTACTTTTATTATAACTGTTGCATTTTTAATGGCTATACAAATTTTTTGTCACATGAATGTGTCATATTTTATTTAAGTAGAATACCATGAGTGGGCAGCTTAGATTATTTCAGATTTTTCACTGTTTATTAAAATATTGAAGGGAACATTTTTATTAAGGTATCTTTGATTATTTTTGCATCTGTCTGTAAATCCCTGGGAGAAAGGCTGGTTCAAGGGCTGTAAGAAATATTTTAATTTGCCCAGCTGGTATGACTCAGTGAGTTGAGTACGGGTCTGTGAACCAAAGGGTCGCTAGTTTGATGCTCAGTTGGGGCACATGCTTGGGTTGTGGGTCAGATCCCCAGTAAGGGGTGCATGAGAGGCAACCATACACTGATGTTTCTTTCCCTCTCTTCCTCCCCTCCCTGTGTCTAAAAATAAATAAGTAAAATCTTTAAAAAAAGAAATATTTTAATTTTTGAGAGATGTTGACCCATCTCCCTCCCATTTCAGTAACATCTGGCCTCATACAGTATATGAGTATATTTATTTCCTACATCCTTATCATTGCTAAATATTATTTAGATAAATTTGCTCTGAGTTTCATGCTTCAGGTTCTTCCCTGAGGGTTGCCTTCCTGCCCGTTTCATCCTTCCGTTCTGTGTTGGGGGCGGGGTCGTCAGCGCACAGGAAGGAGCCTGGCACAATGGTTTGGGCTGTAAACTCACTCCTGCAACCTTGAATGACTCCATTTTGTTTCTCTGTTCCTCATTTTCCTAGGATGTAAATACCAGACAGTTGATGCCTACCTGGCATTTGTTCTAAATTTCTGAGGATGAACTACAGAGAATGAAGGCTAGAGAGGGGAAGTGACAAACCAAATTACTTTTACAAAAGTCACAGATTGTGACTTTTGACAATATGTCAGGGCCACAGTCCAGGGGTAGGCAAAAGTAGGTTTACAGTAGTGGATACAAAAAACAGGGAGTTTATTCTTTTATTGTTACTTATTAATTATTATATTATTAATATGATACAGCCGTAAACCTACTTTTGCCCACCCTTGTATTCTTCTCTGCATCAGTTGGACTAAATATCCTCCAAAGTAGGTTTAGATCTGTCAATGAATCTCTGTTCAAAATGTCATGGAAAAGAGTCTTGTTTTAGTAATCCTAGGGGTTCCTGTTCTACCAGATGGGTCTTATTGGGACTTTGAGATGAGCAATTGCAAATGGCTGTAATTTCATTTCTGCCTCTTTCTCTTTGGTAGATATTGTGATCTTCCTATAACAGATACTTCTTTCTTCTTCTGCTTCTAGCCCCTGTTCTTACTCTTGGTTTGTGGAATTCATAAAACCCACTTTAAATTGGTTGCTTCCTGTTGTGTCATAATTCTTACTATAGCTTGTCAAGGTGATGTTGGACTTTTACACAAGACACTCAAATATTGGTTCAGAGATCACACATTTTGAGGTCCATCAAATAACAGGCTATAGGAGCCTCTCTTACTCTGTGGGGATACAGGGGCAGGGGACCATGCGGTGAAGTCTTGTATGAGGGGGCTGGATGTTAGCTCCAGACGCATAACTTTTACCCTCATCTGGTTTTTCTAAAAAATCTGAAGTTGTGCATTTTGTGTGAAATCCTCCAACTTTAAACCACTTAATAAAGTTTTAAAACAGTGCACAGGCCGACCACACCAGGTTTGTGGGTTGGATTTGAGTGTACTGTAAACCCACATTTGGTTTAGAACATATTCTTTCTGCCATTGATAATGCCTTCTTGTTTAAAAGCTTAACTCATGCTGGGTAAAATGTTAGGATGTAATTTTAGTTTCTAACGTGAGCTTTTAGAAATAAATTATAGTTTCAAACAAACATTTTACCATCTTTTCACAACCTGAAATGACAGGAAATAAAATAGTGTCTTGTAGTTACCGTATTAGTAGACACATTTCATTTCCTTATGAAAGGAGAACTGTTAATGATATCCTATACGATGCTTCTCTGCTTCTTTTTAAAACTGAGTGAAATATGTAGCCTCAGTGTGTTCGTCAGTTGTTATGGAAATGAGAATGAATCTATTTTGATCAACATATCTGGGCTGACCTAAACACAGTGTGACCAGGTAAATGAGCTGCAACCGAGTGCAATACAAGGAATCGGGCCGCTTACGGCTATTTGTGGGAGATCATTTCAGGATTTTATTTTTCTCATTTGTGCATGCATTAGTCAACCTTCACTTACTTAATAGGCATCTTCTCTAAACTCAACACTACATTGAGTGCAGTGAGCACAGCAGGAGTAAGAGCAGATAATGAGTGAGTGGGGATGCAGACGGGTGGAAATGGGTCACCAGGTAATTGTAACAGGATAACTGGTGCTGAGGGATAGAAAGTGCTCCTACCTTGAGCCTTGGGGGTCAGCAGAGGCTTCCAAAGGAAGTGATAGCTCGGTTAAGATCTGAAGAGATGGTCGAATGTGTGAGGCTCGGAAGCTGTGGCAGCGGGAACAGAAAAGACAACCCCTGAGAGGTCTGAGGGGACACGGTGAATTGGCGATCTGCAAGAAGCACCATATGGCTGGAGCACAGAGTGGGACAAGGAGTCAGAGGAGCTGAGGGCAGAACTCCCTCAGGCGTCCTGTTGTGCAGGTCCTTGTAAGTCCTGTTAAGCAGCTAATGGAGCAGTTTAAGAGAAATGTGTTGATCAGATAAAGGCAATTTTAATTCTTACCAGAGGCTATGTTTATTGATTTTAGAGAGAGAAGAAGGAAGGGAGAGCGAGAGGAAGGGAGAGAGAGAGATAATCACTGTGAGAGAGAAACATTGATGAGCTGCCTCTCGCATGTGCCCTGACTGGGGATTGAACTTGTAACCTCTGGTGTACGGGATGATGCTCCAACAACTGAGCCACCCAGTCAGGGTGATAAAGGCAATTTTCAAAAACCAATTTGAACAGCAAACTCTCCTTTGGCTCTCTTCTTTACTTAGACAGTAATAAGAGATATTACTGTCTCTTTAAACCTCTTTAGTCTAGGTGGTGATGCTGCAAGTGAGCAGTTGCACATAATATATCTCAGGTATCTGATGTTCTTCTAGTCTTCTTAGCTTCATGTTTTTCTTCCCTCAGCATCTGGGAAGATGTGAATTTAAAGGGAAACTATGGTCACAGCAAAACACTAGGAAGAAAGATGAGAAAACTAAGATAATGAAAGAAGCAGAAGGTGCTTATTTTGATTGTAGAAACAGAATTGTACTATATTAGGAGTCAGGGCTTCAGGATTTGAGACCTTTGACCAACTTTCTCTATATTTTATTTTCCCAATTGTCTAATGAAGCTTTGGATTAGATACTCTTGAAGGTGACACTCAGGTTTACAGTTCTGCCAGGGAGGTTTCACCTGCGAGTGGTGAGGCAGTCACCCTGTGTGTAAGTCACATCACAGATGTGCTAAACGGACTAAGGTTTTATGTATAGGGGTGCGTATGTGAAACATATAGGAAACAATGAAGTTCTATTAGAAAAGGAAATGTGGGCCAACAGGAAGTAGCCTACATTTAAGAAAACAGGGGAAAAGCCAGTAAATGGGTGGCTGTTCACCTCCCATCTCCGGAGCTGCCTTCCTGCACAGAAAGGTAGGTTACCTGTGCAGGGGCTGTTGTCAGGACCAGTCACAAGTGTAGGGACAGAGACAGTAAGAAACGCTCCTTCATTGTCACAACATTTTAGGCTCAAAGTGTTAGGAGTCAGGCAGGTTCCTTGCTACGTGAATGTATGTTCAAATTATCCTTCATCCGTTTCCCTGGTTGGCAGTGGCGGAGACAGAGTTGCAAAATTTCTAGAAAATTGGACACCATGTTAGAGAAACCTATTTTTCTTCCCTTCTGTTATTTTCTTCAAGGGCTGGTTTTTATTTTTTGTTTGTTTTGTTTTCTATTTTTAACAACCATGACAATCTGAAGTTACCTTGCTAATTTAGGAACATAAAATATATAATGTACAACTTTCTTTTACTTTATGTAGTTACCATGGTAGATAAATATTTTATCTTAAGCAGTTCTGTAATATGCTTCATGAAATCTAGCACTGCTAGGGTGTTGCCAGTTTCTGACAAGTAGGTAGTGACTTTAGAAAAGATAATGAGACTCTAATAAAAATTTTAAGTTATTTTTATTATTTTTGTACCAAAGTGGCTTCTCTAGTGTAGAAGAGAGTTAGCAAGGTTGGGAGGAGCCTTTCCCACTTTATCAAGTAACCTTTTGCCCATGTAATTTGAATAAACAGTTTTATTTTTACCACCATAGGCTCCTGAATACTGAACACTTGAGAGTCCCTCTGCCCTTCGTGTAGGTATATTTGTTTTTCATTCTTGCTTTTGTGCATTTCCAAATATAGACAAGTCTCCTTCTTACGCTGCAGGAGCTGGCAGCATGTGAAGAGAGAGAAACGAGAGCAGTCAGTGGCTGGGCTTTGCCAGGCCTGCCAGCAGGTGATGGGAAGGCAATCCCGGACTGGATCGTTAATTGCTTCTCTTAAATTAAATATCTTGTAAAGCTTCTAACTATTTCAGTGGTGCCAGAATGGGCCCAGCACTGTGTCATGAGTAGCTGAGCATCCCTGGACACTGAGCGGGAGGGAGCATGGGTGGGGGGAGCGAAATGGGATGCAGTGACCTGCCCATGGTGGCAGAGCTCCCTCAGAGCCGAAGTAAACTTAGGCTCCCACCAGGGTCCCTGCTGACTGGAGGCAGCATGAAGGGTTTCAGGGCCTCCTCCAGGCCTATGGACAGGTTACTGTGTTTCGTCATGGGTTGCAGGGGCGAAGATGACGTGACTGCTTGGAGGTTAACTGATGCTGTGAGAAACGGCTCTGGGACTGTGCACTTTCCACAGAATTACACTATAGTTTGTGATGTTCGTACCTTTGACTTTGTTATTCAGTCAAATGAAGTAGTGGTGTGTTTGGAATTTCAACTCGGGATATTCAAGGGTAAGAATTAACCCCATCAGAATTTCTATTCATTTTTTAATGGTTTTTCACTTCTCTTCCTTTTGTGCTCACAATCTGTTTACAGTGTCTCAGCCCTTTTAATTATATCTGTTTCTGAAAGCACTGTTTCTGATATAGTGCTTATTGCCATTTTTTTTACATAAAACCTTACTCTTTCACAGATTTTAGAAATTGTTGGGGGATTGAAAAGGCCATGTACTAGTGACCTTAACATTTTGTTCATATTGAAAAATGTTAGGAGCTGACACTTTTTGAGTATTTGAAATGAACAGGAAAAAACCCACACATGTCAAAATACCATCAATATTTCAGAATAAAGGTTTTTCTCTGCCTTCTAGCTCAAGACTTTATATCTTTCAGTGGAATCTGCCTCAGTGGCGCTGTGTGTGTGTGTGTGTGTGTGTGTGTGTGTGTGTAGAGAGAGAGAGACAGACAGACAGACAGACATGGGGGGATAGGTAAATGAACTCATTGATTGCTGTTCTTATTAATTTGCTTGTGGAACAGTAAGTAGACTCAATGTAACTAGATGCATAAACACACACGCATCCGCCTACCCATCTACACACCCCATAAACACGCTACCCATTCCTCTGTGTCAAACCATACACAGTGACTTTTAAACTTCAGGATGCATAAGCATTGAACAGTGATTGGCATACATTAGATGTTAACTAAATATTCATTGGATGGTTTTTGGGTCCCATCCCCATCTATTGCAGTCTGGTAGGTCTGGAATAGGACCCAGTGAATCTGCCTTGAGAGGAGGCACACCAGTTGGCTTTGATGTAGGCTGCTGAAGAACCCCACTTTGAGAAGCACCTGGTTGTGGACCTGTGGCTCTGGCTGTGGTGACATGAACTGTCTGCCTCCTGATGATGGGCAGGGGGAATAGAGTCCCCTGTGTCTGGAAACCTACTGCGTAATTGCCCTGCCTTTACGGAGGATTCTGACAGTGCTCCACGCTTGACCGGCATCTTACAAAGTCGAGTGTCCCCTGTACGGGCCCTCAGGCACTAGGACTTGCAGCCACGGCAAAGAAAGTTTGTTTCTGACTTTCAGCTTCTCTTTATATTTGTAAGGGAATACAACAGCAGCTATTCACATACTTTCATGTAAGGAGAGGTTGATTTAAGTACAGCCAAACAGGGATAGCTATTATGATATAAATGTTTATTTTTCTTAACCAGAGGACATAAGGGGCTTGGTGCCAAACCACCTGTCTTTTTTATTCCGTACTTTGTAGTAGTCTTACTAACTGTACATGCAACCCACATGTATGTACAGTAGTATGTAGTAATTCAAATAAAGCAAACAACCTAACAGCTGCTAAACCCAGTTTTTATAACCAGACAAAAACAACGCTCCTATTATCAAGTCTTTTAGTTAACCCTTAGCTCCTGAGTGGTCTCTTTTCTGCCTAAAGGCAGTACTTGGAGCATAACCAGCATTATCTCCAACCTGTTACTTAATAAGATTTGTTTCTCAGAACTTACTAGCAAGATGTTGACATTCGAGAAGAGACACATGTATATCACTCACATGCTACTTGCATATGCATGGATCTTTCCAGTGGCAAATAGGAACAAGATTAGTTAGAGCAGGGTGTCAAACTCATTTTCACCGGGGGCCACATCAGCCTTGAGATTGCCTTCAAAGGGCTGAAATAATTTTAGGACTGTATAAATGTAACTACTCCTTAACTGTTAAAGAGTTGAAATTATATTCGGCCCTTTAAAGGCAGCCCCAAGGCTGATGTGGTCCCTGGTGAAAATGAGTTTGACACCCCTGAGTCAGAGTATGGAGTGGCAGCTGGGTCATTTACAAGTTCAAGTGGGGATAATCAGAGACAATAAAAGTAGGTGTCTTTGGCATTGAGCAAATTAATCTTAATGCAGGGATGTATCTGTTTGGACAAGAAATAGTTTCTGCATTTTGGATTAATAGGTGGTGGAGCAAATTAGAGATGGGTACAGGACCTGCTGTGTTCTAGGATAGGAAAAGAGACTCTTACAGTGCAAGAATTTGTACCAGTACCCCAGTGAGGGTGGGTTAGAGAAGAATCACACTGCAGTTATAATGATTCATCATTGTCATTGCATGGTGGTTGCATATTCGTTGCTCAGTTAAGCATCTATATGCCTTTTATAATGTTATTTCAGTCTCTTTAACCAATTAGCTTGTTAACAAGAACTTTAGAAGAAACTTTTTTTTTATTTAAAAAGGAATAAAACCCTTCGTTCTTTATCACAAACAATTCAAATTACATAGAAAGGCACATGCAGAAAATTACATTGTTTCTGTATCCTTCCTCTCAACCAAAACCATACTTTGATGAACAGATTTTTTTCTAACTTTTTTGCTGTGTGCAGAGTTCATCCTTGGTCATTTGGTGGCAGAGTAATTGGTTTGAATATTAATGGTAGTAAAAGTAGCAATACATTTGTGAAAAGGTGAAAATTGCTTTGAACCAAGTAAACTCAGTTAGGTCGAACCATGCAAAATTGCTGTGTTAGTAGGTCAGAAATATCCATCAAATATTGGCAATTTAACGTGGTTAGGTGATACTATCAGCGGAATTTGTCCTTTGAGGTGATTTAGTACAGTCGATGTGGCCATGTGAAGCTGCGATGTGGAAATAGCCCCCAGGTGACTGCTCTTGGCCAGTGGTCAAGTGGATAAACAGGTGTCGATGGCTGGGGGATGGTTGAGGCTGTAATTTCCAATCCCGCATTTCAGGTCTGTGACCCTGGGGAGCTCGGGAGAGGAGCAGAGCAGGAGGAATGTGCAGTGGGGTTGAAACTTTGCCCATTTCAAAACAGAAAAACTCAGCTAAGGAGCAAATAAAAATTGTATACTTTTTGAAGGCTGTAAAACAATATATGGTATTTATAAGGTACTCCCAACTGATTGTACAGTATTATCTTTCCACATTTAGTCAACATCTGGCGAACAAAAAACATGTCTCTAAACCCTGAATGTGATTTTAGCTAAATTAAGTTTATATGACATCACATTTGTTTTAACTTTGTTTTGGGTTAGCTATGACCTCATTTCCCCATGATAGAGTTCACTTCGTATGTATGAGTGTATAAAGTATAAAAAGCAAAAATTGAGTCAAAGATACAATTTAAAGTCCTCATTTGAGGATATGTTTATTGATTTGAGAGAGTGAGAAAACACTGATGTGAAGAGAAACATTGATCAGTTGCTTCCTGTAAGTGCCCCATCTGGGGATTGAACCCGCAACTGAGGTATGTGCCCTGACCAAGGATTGGACCTGTAACCTTTTGGTGTATGGGATGAGCTCCAACTGACTGAGCCACCCAGCCAGGGCAATGCAGTGCCATTTTTTAACCTCACTATTTCACTTTTTCATTTAGTGGTTTATGATGAATGTGTGTGCATGTGTGTTGTGTGTGGGGCTATCAAATAATATATCATTAAGGCGGGTAGAACCACAGCATTTCTCCTAGTGTGTGGCTGAAGCAGGCAGCACACCACGCAGCACTTCATGCAAGTTCACCTGGAGCTGTGTACCAGTTCTCGGGGTACGCAAATGAACGTGCCTTTCTCTGCCTAGACCAACTCTTCATCACTGACAGTTAAACAGCCTTGTCTTGTCTCTGCATGTGTTCTTTTTTGCTGCTGTTGCCTTTAAGATTTCCTCATTCAGAATATTTTCCTGATGAAAATATTTGGAACCCGCTGGCGAGTAAGTGAGATAGAACTTCTCATGGCTATAAGTAGTTCTTCATTATTTATTACATTCCCCCCATCTTTCACATTTCTTTGATTCTTACACACAATTAGAAAGAGATAAGACCAAATCCAATTACTATTTAATTAATAAGTAATACCTTATAACTAGGTTAATGTCTTTTTACCCTGCAATTTCATTTCTCAAAATTCATTATAGGGAAATAATTTGAAAGAAATATATTTTAAAAGCTCAGTTATGTCTTTTGTGGTATTATTTATAAACACTGAAATCTTAAACAGTCTAATTATTTCTTTTTTTGAGATGAGCAGTGTCACAGTGCATCAGATCATTGGGGGTGGGGTGGGATGAGGTTGTCTCACTCCTGTTTTTAATCAGAGGAAAGGAAGCTTGCGTGGGGACAGAGTGGAATTTAGGAGGCAGAACCAGCTTCTCCTTGCCAATACGGTTAGTTGGTTCTCTCTGGGTTTTTGCAGGCATAGCTATCAAAGAAAGAGCCTGGTGTTGAAAACCAGTGTCTCTGTCCTCAGACTGAGATCAGGGGCTGGCACTGGCCTCCTAGTAGAAGAACAATAGATCAGACTTGCGGGAGACCTGCAGATGACAGCAGGCCCTTTTCTCATTCAAGGATTAAATTGAGCCCATGCCTCCTATGGGCGAGGGGGTGCTCAGTCTATACATACATTTCTAGTACACAGTGAATTTTACTATTTCTGGTACACAGTGAATTTTACTGCCTTAGAGCTGTCCAGCTGTGGGCTTGAAGAAAAAGTTCCTGTCCATTGTGGCTGAGACATGGTTGACGCCTTGGGCAGTAATTTTTTACTTCGAGGGAAGTCAGGCAGCAGCCCCTCCAGTCTACCCCACTGAAAAAGAGCACATACAGAGGTTGGGAGGAAAATGTGAGTGCGCTCCTTCCAGAGGCCAAAGCAGGGAGTAAGCAAGATGGGAGGTATTCATTTGTGATCTCCCCTTTTGTAGTAGGATGTCACATAATGGCCAAGAAAACTATCTGAAATTTTAAAGAGGTTATATCTTTTCTTTACTAACATTGTTTTGTTTTATTTTATTTTGTTTTGTTTTAAAATAGCCACTACAGTCCTGGCTGGGTGGTTCAGTTGATTGGAGCATCGTCCCATACACTGAAAGGTTGCAGGCTTGATTCCCAGTCAGGGCACATACCTAGGTTGTGGTTCAATCCCTGGTCGGGGCATGTATGGGAGGCAATCAATTGATATTTTTCTCTCACATCAATGTTTCCCCTCTCTCTCTCTCTCTTTCCCTCTCTTTCTCTCTCTTTCTCTCTCACTTCTTCTCTTTCTCAAATCAATAAACATGTCCTTGGGTGAGGATTTAAAAAATAGTAATAAAAATAAAATAGACCTTGCAATGTGAACCTGATAAAATGAAATGCAGTGTGCTCTGAATTTTTCTATTAACTCAAAATTCATTTTAATCATGATGAGGTTGGAGTAAGGTGGAATTTATCTCTTCCAAATGGGAGTGAAAACCTGAGATGTTTACTCTTGAGAGAGAAGTCAAGGTTCCAATGTGGCTAATGGGTGGATTTCTGAATCCTGTCACCGAACTAAGGGAAGACTCCCTGTGTCCTTACATCCCACTGGGACTTCGTCAGAGACACAGTTATCTTGATGAGCAACAGTGTTTTCTTTTTTTGTATCATTTTAACATCACAACCCCTGAACTACTATTAGAATTTTTACCCTCAACCCTAATTACAGGTCTTTTACATCATGCACAATTATACCTTTTCCAACCTCACTGGGGAAATGAATTTTAAAGACTGCCATATGTTTACTTAAAATTTGTGAGGAAGCCAGGCGTGCCGCAATTACTAATGCTAGTGTTACAGGATTTGTTCTGTGTGTATGCGGAAAGAAAATAACATGTGGTATATCTGTGGTTTTATTGGGATTACATGGAATATTATTTTGACAGTGTTTGTCTTGCAAGGGGAGATGTGCTGGTGCCAGGAATGGTAGGTGTTAATCACTGAGCTGACTTGGCAAGCCCTGGCAACATAGGATTGCAGCATCTGGCAGTGTACTGGCAGCCTCCAAATCCATTGGGTCTGCCACCTACCCTGGTGGTGGTGGGTATCTCCGCAGGGTTTCTGCCCTTCCCGGTCATTTTTCTGCCATCAGCTTTGTATCACTGTCTCTAGACTTTTCCAAATGTGCATTCTTCATGTTAATCTCAAAAGAAAGAGGGCTTTCAGTACTTATTTAATAGTACTTATTTACAGATATCAGATATCTGTAATTATTTAACTGATAATACTTATACAGATATCAGTACTTATTTAACTGATAGTGTGTTTTTAAAATGTACGTAAAGGTATTTAGAAAGCTGAAATCTGTAGTAAACAAAGCTTATTAGAATTAAATATGGAGGCTTTGAGTCTTCTTGTAGAAATGGTCAAAACTACGATATAAAAAATGTTATGACTTTTTTCTATATTAGTCACTGTCAGGGAAAAGTATTTTACCCAAAGATGATTGATAGCAAGAATTTGATTTTACTGAAACTGTAGGAAAAACACAATGGGAACTGATGGGTATGAAGACATTACTTTGAGAAATGAGAAAGAATTTAGATGTAAGTGGTGAGAGAAGAAAGTTGGGGTGGGGGAGTAAATAAATAAATCAATATAAATAAACTTTTAAATATCCAAAGCAAAGGATCCTCAGGGGATGGGATTTTCATTGAAGTCTAAGCTTTGGTTCAGTTTTGCAGTTGTTGCTGGTAGGACGGATCCTTAGTTAATTTGACAAGCTGAAGGGTAACCTGGAAAATGAAACTGGACAAGATTACAAATGATACAATATAGTACATTTTGAAAACTTGCCTCGCAAAGCCAGGTTCCTTTCATATAACATGAGATTCATTGGCCCTTAATTCATTTCACCTTTGCACGTTCCCGCAGACTAGGTGTAGTGTGCAGCACCTGGCCATCATTTTCAAACGTCCAGTCGCGGTCTGTATCGATCTCTGAGGATGAGCCTGCCTCAGAAGACCAGTGCGGGGGCAATTGTCCTTTTTAAAATGCCATTTAATGTTTCAAATGTCCATTTTAAAAATGAGCAAATGTGAAGTTAGTCCACAGATTAAAATTTGAAAGGTAGCTATTTAATAAAGCTTTAATTTCTTTCATTTTAAAATGTTTTATTGATTATGCTATTACAGTTATCCTGATTTTCCCCCTTTGCTGACCCTAACCCAGCACCCCCACTCACTTAGGCAATCCCCACACCATTTTTCATGTCCGTGGGCCGTGTGTGTAAGTTCTTTGGCTACTCCATTTCCTATATTGTACTTTACATCACCATGGTTATTCTGTAAATACGTATTTGTACTTCATAATACCCTCACCTCTTCACTCATTCCCCCAAACTCTCCTCCCATCTGGCAACCTTCCGGTAACTAACTTCTTTTCTCTTGCTTTTGAGAGTCTGTCTTTAACCTTCAACCTTTTAATAATGATGTGTCTTGTACTGGCCCTCTTTGCATCCATCATAATTGGGAGTCTCTGCATTGCTTGGACTTGCATGTCTATTCCTTTCACCAAATTAGGGAAGGTTTCTTTCACTATTTTTTTCAGATAGATTTCCACTATCTTGCTCTTTCTCTTCTTCTTCTGACACCCCTGTGAAGTGAATGTCGGACATCTTGAACTTATCTCAGAGGCTATTTATTCTATCATCCTGTTTTTGGATTCTTTTTCTTCTTGTTATTCATGGTTGTTTTTTGCTTCCTTGTGTTCCAAATCATTGATTTGATTCTCGGCTTCATCCACTCTACTGTTGTTTCCCTGTAGATTGTACTTTATTTCAGTTAGTGTATCCTTCGTTTCTGACTGGGTCTTTTTTATGCTTCTGAGGTCTTCACTAAGTTCCTTGAGCAGGCTTATGAATAGTGTTTGGAACTTTGCATCTGATAGATTGCTTATCTCCATTTTATTTAGCTCTTTTTTTGGAGTTTTGATCTGTTCTCTCATTTGGGCCATGTTTCTTTGTCTCTTCATTTTGGTAGGCTCCCTGTGTTTGTTTCTGTGTATTAGGTAGAGCTGCTTTGACTACATGTCTTGGTAGTGTGGCCTAATGTAGTAGGTGTCCTGAGGATCCAGTGGCACAGCCTCCCCTATCACCCAAGCTGGGTACTTGAGGTGCACCCTTTGTGTGGGGTGAGTACACCCTCCTGTTGCAGTTGAACCTGGTTGCCATTGACAGATCAATGGGAGGGATGTACCTAGGCCAGTCGCCTGCAAGGACTGGCTGTGGCCACTGACCACCAACCTCTGCCCTCTGTGGAGGATCAGCTGTGTAGGGGCAGGGTGGTAGTGCTCCAACATGGTCTGTAGCTGTCCACTGGGTGTGCTGGCCCTGGGGTTTCCTGGGTGATGCAGGCTAATGTCAGCCCCCACCTGTGTTTTGCCCAGAGCACCCTGCCTGAGGTGTAAAGCAATCTGAGATGGCTGCTACTTGTGCTGGGCTTGGAGATTCTCAGGTGAAGCCAAGCTGTGACTCTAATCTAGGACTCACCGAAGCCAGCTGTTACTTGTTTGATAGGATTTAGGAGCCAGGACCAGAAGTTCTTATGGAAAAGCAGCTTGCATGGGCCCATAAATGGAGTAGGGTAGAGCCTCTGTGCGTCTCCTGTGGAGCTCAGTAGAGGGGAGGGCTCCACAAAGGGACAGTGGCCTCTGCTCACCTTGATGCCAGACACTTCAGTCTCTCCCTGTATACCACTGATGCTCTTCAAGCTGCCCCCCCGCCTCCAGTGCTGGAGCTCAGAGGGAGCAAGTCTGAGTAGATGAATCTATGTGTGGGTTCCCCAAGAGGAACCGCTTAGGGTCCAGCAGCCTGCTCCACCAACTCAATCCCCACTTGTTTTCATAGCCAGAAGTTGTAGGGGCTTATCTTCCCAGCACTGGCATCCTGGGTTGGGGCCCTGGTGTGGGACTGGGATTCCTTGCTCCTGAGATATCCCTCCCAAATTTTTATCCACCGCTCATGGGTGAGAGATTAGCCTGTTCCGAATCTGTGCCCCTCCTACCAGTCTGGATGGATGTGATTTCTTCAATTCCGTAGTTGTCAGACTTTCATTCAACTCTATTTCTGACATTCATGAGTGATGATTGTTCTATATTTTAGTTGTAATTTTGAGGTGGTTGTGTGAAAAGGTGAACCATGTGTCAACATTGCCATCTTGACCAGTAGTTCTCTATAAAGCTTTGATTTTTTTGAGACTGATAGGCTAGATGAAGTAGAAGAAGGGAGTCTATAAATTATTGGAATTAACAATATTAAACTATATTAAGTCTGTGTAGTGTATTTTTCTTCAAAGTTCATGTGCTGTGATTTAATTTTAATTTTTGTAAGTATTTTCTCATGCATGCTAATTTACAAAGCTGAGATAAAATTAATTTATAGATATTTTAACCCTAAGGTTTGTAGTGTATAAAACTAACTTCTTTGTGGCATATATACATGAGGCATAAGAGAAGGCCTCTAGCCTCCCCACGGTAGTTGCCAGGAGCTTGGACTTCCTGGCCTTGAACTATATGTATACAGTGATGTTTCTGATTTGGTTTCACAAGGAACACATTTCTTGTCTTCTAGTGTTGGAACCATCCACAGCAAATAATTTTCAGTTCGGATAGCCTTCTTTGGACCAACTATGTGTTTATTAAAGTTTATCTTGGGATCACAGAGATAGTGTATTGTCCTGAAACAGACTTGCCTGGGGAAGACAATGGAAATTCATAGCAATTACAGTAACTCTAAGAATGGGAGCTCACACTTACTGAGGTCCTACCAGAGCTCAACAGTCCACATGCTTTGTCTCTGTGTCTTCTTTGGGGACTGCCCAGTACAGCCTCTTTTGCATGGTGATTGTATATCTCAAACACCATTTTATTTGAGTAAAATATTTAGATTTTCTAAAATATTTAATCTAAAATATTTAGATTAAATAAGTTAGATTTTTCTTTTTCTTTTAGTTTGTTAAAACATGAGTATAGCTTTTTATTTTTTTAAATATATTTTTAAAGTAGTTTAGAGGTTCACACCAAAATTGTGTGGAAAGTACAAAGAATCACTGCATACCCCTTGTTCACCCCTCCCCACCCACTCAAGCCTTCCCTGCTGTCAGCCGTCTCTCAGCAGAGGGGCACATGTGTTACAGCCGATGAACCTGCACTGACTCATCGCTGTTGTCCAAAGCTCATGGTTTACATCAGGGTTCATGCTCAAGGTTATAAACCTCTTTTTAAAGATGTGGTTTTGCAGTATTGTTGAGTATAAAGGGTTTCAAGTTTGTCCAGAGCCACCAATGCCAGTTACTGGGTTCTGAATAAATACTTGAAATATGAGTGATTACAGGTTTGGCAGAACACATGCAAAACATTTTTTTCCCATGTTGTATACCAAAAATCAAAGTTGAAGATAGTGTCACTAAAATAAATAATGATGATAGAGGAACCTTCTGTTCTTTGAGTATTGTATCTGAATGGTCATGGATTAAAGGGAGATAATCCTGTTTATTTCTGGTCTTACTGAGGAATGAATAGGAATTCATTCCTAAATTAATAATTGTGTGTTTAGTATATAAAATGCTCATGAATGTATTAATAAGGGTTTTGGATTTGATAATTTGATAAAATGGGTTCTTTGCATGGCTCAGTAATTTTTATATATTTTCCCCGTCTTTCATGGTTCTTTTATTCTTATACAGAGAAGATGTAAGACCAGATCCACTTAGCATTTAATTATAAGTAACGTCTTACAAATGTGTTCATGTCTTTTTACCCTGGAACTCCATTTTTCATAATTCATTATAGGGAGATAATCCTAAAAATATGTTTTTAAAGCTCAACGTATCCTTTGTGGTATTATTGATAAAAACTGAAGTTTTAAACAATTGAATCCTTTTTTTTTTTTGAGATGAGTAGTGTCTTAATGAGTCTGATTGGGGGCAGGGTTAGTGTTGTCTCATTTCTTTTTTTGGAAAGGATGCTTGGATGAGGAAGAAAGGGAGTTTAAGGGCCAGAACCAACTGTTCCTGCTCAGATCTTGAAATTGCCAATCTTGTTAGTTGGTCCTCTCTGGGTTTTGGGGGGGGGCATAGATATATCAAGGGACCTTGTGTTGAGAAATGAGTGTTATCTGTCATCAGACTGCGACCTGGGGCTGGTACTGGCCTCATAGTATAAAGGGAAGGAAATCAGACTTGAGGAAGACCTGCCAGATGACAGCAGACCCTTCACCCATTCAAGGATTAGATCAGGCCCTTCCCACAGTGGGCAGGGGAGTCAGTCTTTACATGTGTATTTCCTATAGGTGGGGACCTTAGATGAATTGTGTTCAGTAAATTTATTGATTTCCTATAGTTTATCAGGCCTTGATCTAGGGCAGGGCCTTTAAGAGGTTTAAGAGACTATAAACAAAAATAGAGGGGTATGGAGGCCTTAGACAAAGCACAGAGAAAATCACTCCAGAAAGAGAAAGCAGGGTCTCCATACAGTTCCTGGCCCCGACTACAGGAAAGGCAGTCCAGAGGGAGCGGGACTGAGCTGGCAGCTATTGGGAACCATTGCTTCTGGGAGAGGTTCAGGTGGATCAGTACTATAGAGAAAGGGTGCCACCCCTTGAAGACATGGCAGTGAAAGTAGAGAAGGGAAGAAAAGGAAGAAGTTAAGGATTCAGTAGAAACAAGAAACCAGACACAGTAAACCCTCCCCTTTTTCCCACTAGCACCATCCATAAAAAACTGCATAGAAGAGGGAAGAACTGATGGAACACACCGCTCAAACTAAGAACCCAGTTCATCGAATGAATAGGGCTAAAACAAAATGGTCCACATTACTACAAAACTGCTGTAAAAAATCAGAAAATATGTCGCTGTATTTCTGCTGATAAAAATGCTTTTTAGAAAATCAGTCATGAAATTAAAAGAAAAGGGTACACAGTGCTGAATTCAAAATTAAATTTTAATTCAGGCTCTATATGAAACTAACAAATTAAAAAACCACTTTGCATTGGAAATACAAATTCTAACAATAGGAATGAACAACAGCCAGAGTGAAGTAAAATTAGAGTTAATTGAACTCCTGGGAAATATATGAGAAAAGACAAAATCAGATCAGAAACAAAGGCTAGCCCTGGCTGTTGTAGCTCAGTGGATTGATTGTGAGCTGTGAACCAAAGGGTCGCCAGTTCAATATCCATCAATTCCCAGTCAGGACACAAGCCTGGGTTGAGGGCCAGGTCCCCAGTACAGGTTACTCGAGAGGCAACCACACACTGATATTTCTTTCCTTCCCTTTCTCCTTCTCTTCCCCTCTCTCTAAAAATGAATAAATAAAATCTTTTTAAAAATCTTAAAAAAAAGAAAGGCTACATTACATGGTGTCTGAGGGAAAATATGTTCAAATAACAGGTGGCCCAATATATTAATATTTACATTAGATTTAAATGGTCTAATATCAGTTAAAAGTTAGACATTGGCAGAATGGTCTTAAAAAGCCACATGACCAAACAATATGCTCTCTATAAGGAACTCATTTCCAATGTTATGATATTGGTAGACTTAAAGATGTACCATGTGAACACTAAACAAGCTGGAGTAGCTATATTCATATCACAGCAAACAGACTTCAGGGCAAAGAAGATTACCAGGGACAAAAGGAGACATTATATTTTTGATAAAGGGGCAAATTCACAAAGAAAACACAGTAATCCTAAATGTATATATCGTAAAGAAGAAGCAAAAACTGGTAGAATTTAAATGAGAAATTGAGAAATCCCCAATTACAGTTGGGGATGTCAATATTCCTCTCTTAGCCATTGATGGAACCTGTCAGCCAGCAGGATCTAATGGACTGTTATAGAACTCTCCATCTGGTATCAGCAAAATACACAGTTGTTTGTGTGGAAAGTAATACGGTAATTAATAGATAATAACACAGGAATAGATATACTCTGTGTTTTGCATACTCACAACTGTACACCTACTTTTGCCCCACCCTGTACACTGCATGCATTTGTCACACATACCAGGATAAACCATATCCTGGGTGATGAAATAAAGCTTAATGCATTTAAAGGAATTGAAATCATACCAAGTATGTTCTCTGACTGTACTGGAATCTAACTAGAGATTAATAACAAATAACAGGTGGAATAACTGTTGGAAGGTTTTGGGGATTGGGAGCTTCATCTAAATGAAAACCTAGTTCCTTGGCCCTTGATTCAGAATTGTTACTGACTTGGAAAATCAGAAAATAGGTGCATTTCATCTGACAGTGTCCCAAAAGGATAATGAAACATGTCATTTGATTGTTACCAATGATAAAGGGTCTCTCTGTCCACTTTATTTTACAGCTTCTCTGTTAAAAGGACTGAAACATGCTAACATAGTGTTGCTTCATGATATCATCCACACCAAGGAGACACTGACGCTTGTGTTTGAATATGTGGTGAGTAAAATAAGAATTCAGATTTTATAAATATGAATAGAAATCTTTAGTGTTATCAGAGAGTTTGATTTTTTAGGTTGCTATATTAAATGAGCATTTTATCTGAGTACATGAGACTTGTAATTTTGCATAATTTGGAGTGACATGTATCTTAAAGAAAAATCCTTAAAATGTTAATTTGAATTTTCATCAGATGTAGTATCTACGTATAACCTGTTTGTTTCTAGGATACGCTATAAATTGTAGGTTTATCAAATAAGATTAAATAGCACGATGGTGATCACTCCATCAAAGGAACAGACAAAAAAGTGTTATTTTCGGGAGGGGGATTTTTAACTTTGTTTTTCAAAAGCATACTTATTGGGATTGTGTATGTGTGTGTGTAGGAATGCCTGATACTTACGATTTAGGTTTCATAGGGTTTTTCCCCCTCACTTGGTATTTCAGCTATTAATTAAAACTTCCAATTTGTATAACACAATGTAATGATCTTATTGTGTTGAGAGTATTACTTTTACAAGACTTGGACTTGAACTCCTAATTAATCTTTCTCCATTTCTCTTAGAAAAACATATGGTATTTGTATAGCACCAGTTCAGCATTTAACTGTGGAATCATGAAATGTAACCATGATAATTAGCATCTCAATTTTCACAGATGGATCTGAGAACATGTAATTTCTAAGACACAGATGACACTGGTGGAGACTTTTATTGAGGAAATGAGCTATTGGTATTGTGACTGTATTAAGACCCCACTTATAATTACCACACTGCTTTTTTAAACACTTGAAATAGTTCTTAGTTTTCCTTAAAAATACATAATAGAATGAATATTTGCAACATTTCTATCTTGCTAATAATGTCTGCCTGTGTCTATGTGTCATTTTAAAAACTGTTGTCTTATGAAGAAGCCATTCATATTGTCTATTTACATATAAATGATAGATACATTTGAATAATATGGTAATATGGCTACAAGGACAGCTAGAGCCGAGCAGTTGAATATATTACATGCTACCAAGAATGGATGCAGATTCACACATCAATGCGAATATAATTTCTTTTGTTTAATCGATGATGTTGGAATCAATAATGTATTCAGCTGATTTAGAACTGGAGTTTTTGTTTCATTTTTGTCCTGTGTGTCTGGTTGCAACATTTCTATTAAATCTAGTTTTTTTTGTTTAGTATACAACTAACGTTTGTAATGTTTTATAGAAAATACATTTCAAAAGTATACTTGTCCCAATATTGAATAATTAAATTAAAATGAAGAAAAGTAGTCTGGCCCCTTAAATAAAAAAACAATGATAAACTAACAGAAATAAAGTGAAAATATGTCTTCCAAATCTTAAAAGAAAATTAAACATATTTGAAAGGCTAGAAAGGTACATAATGGATCAGATGTCATTTGATGACTTTCTGTGGAAGTTGTCACATACAAAGGAAAGAAATTCACTGTGTTGCAATATTTGCTAACTGGTTAAGACGGACTTTTAAACAGTCATTCTCTTTTTGCGTGAGTGAAATTTTCTGTGGTCCCAATTCTTGTGGATACATCCTAGGTCCTCTTAAATCTACCACATAATAGCATCCACGAATGCAGTCCCAACGTTTCATTCCTAACTTCTCTGTGGGAGGTAAGACATAGACGAACCTGTTCTGTTTTAGAAAACGAGGCAACCTTCTATCATTCATGGTTTCTGGTTGCCAGCCTTGCCTTTTCGGTTCTCCCCTCTATGTTAATTTCTTACTTTCCCATTTTTCTTGTCCATTCACCTTTCTACCTTTTTTTTTTTTGGTCTCTCTTTTATTTATCTATCCTTTTGCTGTCATTTGAAGCATGTTTTGCTGCTACAACTGAAGTTTGTCTGGTTTTGTTTATTTTAAATACATTTCAATGAATATATGAAATCGGAGTTGGGGTGGGAGCCTTCCCAGTTAGAATGGCAAAGGTATGACTTCCCAGTACAAAAATAACTTCGCTGAATATTTCCTGAAGTTGTTATTTTTGTGTAGTACATTGCTTTTTCATTGCTTGTTGTACATATATATACCAGTATCTTGAGGAAAATCAAGGTTATTACATACTTTAATGGATTAGTTTAATCAGATGGCTTTCCTCACAGGAAGTAGCAGAAACAAATTCTACTCTTTCCTTACATGCTTTATGGCTGTGGAAAGGCAATAGTAATTTCAAAGCAAGATCTGCCTGGGCAGTTAGCGCCCATCCTGGTGAGAGACATCGATCGGAAACAGGAGCGCACCGTGGGCTTGGGCTGATGGCGAAGGGTCAGAAAGGGAAATGAAAGAATGTTTGACAAGTATGACCACAACACTAAAGGTCAACAACTGAAATTTATTGTTTTATGCCAAGCACTGTGCTTTACAGGCATTATTGCTTTTGATGTTCTCTGCAGCCTTACAGAACTGTGGATATCACTGCTTTACAAAGGAAAATCCCAAAGATTAAAGACAGTAAGTGATTCTCCAGGTCTTGTAGATTAAGGTAGGCTCAGACCCATCTCACTCTGAACCCCAGTTGCAATATTATACTTCCTGTTTGTTTTTACAGCTTTATTGAGGTGGAGACTTTGGTCATGGAGGGAAAGGAAATCTCTCCCTTCACACCCCTCTTTGCCCAACCTTCTGCACTTAAGCAGGTCTGGAGTGCGGCAGACCCTCTATACAGTTAAACTGTTTCCTAACCTGAATAAGTTTTATAAACTGGGCACAAACCTAGCCATTTAAAATTTTATGTTAATCATGAAATGTTTAAGTTTCCATAGAGCAAACTTGTGACAGTATTGTCCCAGGCATGTCACTGGATCTCCTTCATCACATGCACACACAGACACACATGCAGAGACCGTGTTATCTGTCACGCCCTAAAGTCAGCATCAAACATTCTAGTCTGCAGTTCCCTAGACTTGATGATGTTGTCATATTTCAAAATTGTTAACATAAAAATATGTTGATTTTGTAGTTTCATTAATTTATAGTACCTCTTTTTGAGAGAGCGGAATAAGTTAAACAGTGTAAGAAAAATTAGTACATCACACCCATTAAAACCCTAGATATGAAAACAAAGTAAAGTAATTTAAAATTCATTAGGTAGTATTGGACTTTTTCTTTGTATTAGAATTAAGTATTCAAGGTTTTTTTTTTTTGAGGTACCTATTTGAGTTCCACAAATTGAAAGATTCTTATTTATGATATTTTATACATTGTATAGTATGCTTCTTTTCTTTGCTTTAAAAGAGAATTCTAAGCCTAGTTGCTTTATATTATCCCCACCAGTGACATGTTAAGATACATAAAAGCTTTCAGAGGGTCAGAGTAATGACACAAGTGATGAAAAGTTTGTGATATGAAAGAATACTTGTGAAAATGACTTTGAAGGCCATCATTACAGTGATTTGGATAGCATGTTGATAATATCTCTTAAGTACTGGGAAGAGCTCCTTAAGCATCTGAAATATAGATTCTTACACATTTTCAAAATGTGTAGCTGTAATGACCTGAAAGCTGACAGGTGGGAACACACTGGGAAAGTGCTCCCCAGGCTGCTCATGTCCTGGTTGTGTGGCATGTGACCCAGTGATATGTGTGATTTGGGACAGGGCTTTCCTCCAGTTGTTAAATGCGAAGGGGCCTCGTCAATGGTGGGACTTGGAAAAGAAATAAAAAATAATGAAAGTACTAATACATTTCTTCTCCTACTTAACCAGAAAGCTAAGCAATTTAGTTTTTATTTTTTTGCCAGGGAAAAGTAGCTGCAATATTACCCTATTTAACACCATGCTAAAATTTTGAAATGGACTCCATAAGTGGAAATGAGAATATTAATAGTAAACATGATTACATAAACATATATTATAATTAGCTTAAGTGCATAACTATTCTGTTTTATTTTCAATGAAATGAGAGCAAAGCATATGTAGCAGTACTTTTCATTACATATTTAATAATTATGTGTAAGAAGAAAAGCACAAACTTATAGCTAATCATGATATTCTTTGGAGCAATCATTTCATTTATTCTTCTGTTTCCATGAAGTATTAAACTCATGAAGTATTCCAAAGTAATGTGCAACATTAAGTCAAACAAAAATCTGTATTCTACATGAAAATAAAACTGTTGCCAAAAGTCATAGAAAGTGAATTATGTATTACCAAAAATCATGTAATTTATTTTTATATTGCTTTACATTCTACAAAGCACTTTCTCATAAATATTGGTCCATTATATTCCCTTTTTACCCCTTTGAGCTATAGAAGACATGGAATATTGTTATCCAGGTTTTTATTGATGAGGGAAAGTATTGCTTAGGGAGAATTCAAAACAGATTTACTAAAATCACTCAGATAAGTTAACAGGGCACAGATAAGACTTTCCGCCAAGTCTTCTCTGCTTGGAGGTTGTCGCTGTTGCATCTCACCCTGCAGCCTGCTGGCGTTAGCCATCTGCGTAGCTTGATGTAATGGTCTGAGGTATGTGTGATTGTAGGATCTGGAATTTTCAGCTGAAAGTTATATCCTGTCTTTTAACTCTGTCACACAATCTACCTAATTGTTTGGCTTCTCTGCCTCATACATCTTGATTTCTAAATCTATCAAGAATGCTATAATTTGCATGATTTTATGACACATCTGTTCTCAAAAAACTGCAGCTCTCCATCAGTTTTCTGGTTTCCATGTTAAAGTATCCTGGGGCAATTGAATGTTTTTCTGCTTTCCTATGAGAAAAAAGTATATTCACACATGTCCATGCACATACAAACTTTAAATGGGGGTGTCAGGGAAGGCCTTGCTGAAAAACTGAGGTGAAGGAGGTGAAGGAGGTGAAGGAGGAAGATGTGTATTCTAGGCGAGAGTCTTCTGTGGCAGAGACCGTGTGAGGAGCAGCCGGGCGCCTGTGGCTGGAATGGAGCAGGCAAGGATGAGACCGAGTCCAGGACACAGCGGGGTCTGGATCATGTCAGGCCTTGTAAGGTTTTGTTTCAGTGAATTTTGATGTAACTCAAAAATTAGTTGGGAAACCATCAAAGGGTTCTGGACACAGAAATGATTTGATCTGACTTATATTTTAATTGGATCTCTCTGGTTGCTTTATTAAGAATAGACTGAAGGGCCCCGGCAGGGTGGCTCAGTTGGTTGGAGTGTTGTCCTATACGCCAAAACGTTGCAGGCTGGGGCGCATTTGGGAGGCAACTGGTAGACGTTTTTCTCAGGAAGATCAGGAGACTATAATAGTTTGACTACTTAAAGCAAACCACCAATGAAAGCAGAAGTACTTAATTCATATTTTTGAAGTTCCTCTTACTACTTATCTACATTCCATCTTTAGTTTCTATGTATAGTCTGTATTTTTTCTATCAAAGCAAATGTTCTTCCAAGCAGAAGATTTAGAACAATTATGACTTTAAAACAGTTAGAGCAGGCCGAGGACAATGGTACCTAGTTGTGTCAAAGGAATTAAAGTGTCTGGCCACTCTGAAAAAATTTACCAGTCAGAATTCTCTATTGCAAGCAGAAGAAATTCTCTTTGGCTGAATTAATCAGAAAAGTTTATTGAGAGGATATCATGTGTCTGATGGACCTGCTGGGAAGACAAAAAACTGGACAAAAACAGCATGAGGCTGGAGAGCCAAAACTGTGCTGTGGAACTGGGCACTGAGCACCCCCCCACCACCAGGGCTGTGAGCTACAGACAGTGCCTCTTCCTTCATCGGCCTCCTGCCCTGGGTGAGCCGTGTAGTCACCTCTGCTGGGGATGTCAGAATGGCATCTACATTCTCCCTGCGTCTTTGGGTTGTTAGCTCCTAGTGGTTAAGTGAGGGCTACCTGTGTTTGGTTAGCTGGCACTAGGCTGCAGGCCCACCATGCTCTGACTGCACAGACCCCTGAGAAAGAGCCTGACCTTCAGGCTTTTGTAATGGTAGGTAGGTCTCGCTTCTCACCCAAACTTGTAATGCAGGGGGTTCTCCCAGCATAGGAATACATTGAGATGCAGGCCTGCACTTCCCCCAGGTCTCTGCTCTTCCCAACCTCCTTGCACCCCAAAACACACCTCATGAACATCCATAAGTTCATCATGTAGTCCCAGGTAAATTACATCTAGAACGTGAAGAGAGCTGTGGGTGGTGTATTCATAGAATGATTGTTTATAATCTTTGAGAAATCATCAAGAAAGATAGCAAAAGTAATGCTGATTTTTTCTTGTTCTTAGCTTTCTTTTTTAAATATATTTTATTGATTATGCTATTATAGTTGTCCCATTTCTCCCCATCATTCCCCTCCACCCTGCACACCCCCTCCCACCCACATTCCCCCCCCCTTTAGTTCATGTCCATGTGTCATAAGTTCTTTAGCTTCTACTTTTCCCACACTATTCTTGCCCTCCCCCTGTCTGTTTTCTACCCATTGTCTATACTACTTATTCTCTGTACCTTTTCCCCCCTCTCCTCCTCCCACTCCCCTGTTGATAACCCTCCATGTGATCTCCATTTCTGTGATTCTGTTCCTGTTCTACTTGTTTGCTTAGTTTGTTTTTGTTTTTGTTTTTGTTTTAGGTGTAGTTGTTAATAATTGTGAGCTTGCTGTCTTTTTACTGTCATATTTTTTATCTTCTTTTCTTTAGATAAGTTCCTTTAACATTTCATATAATAAGGGCTTGGTGGTGATGAACTCCTTTAACTTGACCTTATCTGAGAAACACTTTATCTTCCCTTCCATTCTAAATGACAGCTTTGCTGGATAGAGCAATCTTGGATGTAGGTCCTTGACTTTCATGACTTGGAATACTTCTTTCCAGCCCCTTGCCTGGAAGGTCTCTTTTGAGAAATCAGCCGATAGTCTGATGGGAACTCCTTTGTAGGTGACTGTCCCCTTATCTCTTGCTGCTTCTAGAATTCTCTCCTTCATTTTAATCTTGACTAATGTAATGATGATGTGCCTTGGTGTGTTCCTCCTTGGATCCAACTTCTTTGAAACTCTCTGAGCTTCCTGGAGTTCCTAGAAGTCTATTTCCTTTGTCAGATTGGGAAAGTTCTCCTTTATTATTTGTTCAAATAAGTTTTCCACTTGTTGCTCTTCTTCTTCCTTCTGGTACCCTTATAATTCGGATGTTGGAACATTTAAAGATGTCCTGGAGGTTCCTAAGCCTCTCCTCATTTTTTTTGAATTCTTGTTTCTTCCTTCTTTTCTGTTTGGTTGTTTCTTTCTTCCTTCTGGTCCACTCCATTGACTTGAGTCCCAGTTTCCCTCCCATCACTGTTGGTTCCCTGTGCATTTTCCTCTATTTCACTTATTGTAGCCTTCATTTGTTCATCTAATTTGTAAGCAAAATCAACCAATTCTGTGAGCATCCTGATCATCAGTGCTTTGAACTGTGCATCTGATAGGTTGGCTATCTCTTGGTTGCTCAAAAATATTGGCTCTGGTGGTTTGATTTGTTCTTTCGTTTGAGCCGTTTTTGGGTTTTGTGGGCTTTTTCTTTTTCAGTCTGGTTACAGCTGTTACGTAGTAAGGGGTGGAGCCTTAAGTGTTCCCCAGTGGGGCAGCCCAGTCGCTGGGTTGTGACGCTATATGTGAGGGTGGGGTATAAGAGGGAACAATGGCGCTTGCTCTGAACTCTGATTCCAGTCCCTTCCACCTCTTTCCCCAAGCAAATTGGGCCTTTCTGGTGCTGATTTCCATGTGGGGGGCCTTGTGTATGCTCTAGGACCCTGTGGGTCTCTCCAACAAACTCTCCTGTGAGGCTGGGATTCTCTCCCGGCACCTCAACCCCCACAAGTGTTTTCAATTGGTGCTTTTAAGGTTTTATTTCCTGGCGCTGGCGCCCTGAGTTATGCAGTCTGTCTCGCTGCCTGTTTTCGCATGGTTTATCTGCATGCGAATGTGTGACTGTGGTCAGCTGCCTTGTGTGCCTCGCTTGGTCTGCTTGTTTCCTCCCTGCGCCCAGTAACCACCGCCTGTGCACCTGGGGTGTGCCAACCACCGCCTGCGCATCTGGGACCACTAGCCACTACTTTGTCCTGCCACAGTCCCTCTCAGCAGGCCACCGACTCTGTACCTCTTACCGGTCTGGGTGAATCGTTGTCAGACTTCCCGTACAATTCAATTTTCTATCTATTCTGATTGGTTTTTTTTTGGTTCTAAATTTTTGTTGTCCTTAATTTTGGTTGTGAGAGGAGGCACAGTGTGTTCACCTACGCCTCCATCTTGGCTGGAAGTCAAAAGTAATGCTGATTTTTAAAGGGTGGCAGGGAAGAAGTCTCTGAATCTATAGACACATAAGTTTACCATAGAACATTATTGAAATTCAAAAATAGGTTTTCAGACATTGAAGTCTAGTAATCTTTATTTTCTTCTAGTGAAAAACAGTGGTATTTTTTTTTTTTTTTTGTTCCAGCAAAGCTTATGACAGGGACTCTCATGAGATCCTTATAAATAGAATAAAATTGAAATTCACTTTTTAGAAGATTATTATCCTTTCAGTTTATTTCTGGTTGAAAAACTTCACCCAAAGCATATTGATTAATGAATTGACATCAGAATAGAGGAAAATCTATTAGGCTATGCTGGAGGGCATTGTCCTTGACCTTGTCCTATTTGATATTTTTATTAATAACTAAGATAAAGACATGGTGATGATGTGCTTGACCTATTTGTATGTGTGCTGTAACTGGGAGCCATAGTTAATACTTGGATGATCAAAAAGGAATCTGATGAAATGACTGGCTGAAACTACAAGATAAATCACTGTGGTGAACAGTAAAATGATCTACTGGGTTTAAAAACAAGAAAAAGGAGCCCAACCTAATACAGGAAAACAGAGCAGAGGAGCATTAACTTAAAAACAATTCATTTGATGGTGGTGGACAGAGACTTGGCGTGGGGTGGTGGGCCCTCAGTGCAGAGAGCAGGTGACGTGTTGTGGAACTGTGTGCCCAAAACCCGGGGAATTTTGTTAACCAGCGTCACCCCAGTAAATTCAATAAAGATAAAAAGAGAACAACTCATTGGAAAGAGACTAATTATTTCTTTGGCTGAAAGAACAGCAAACAAGAGTGTGTATACTGAGGTGGGCCAGTACGATGGATGGCAAGAGGTCTGTGAACCGTGTACAACAGCAGTTTTTAACCAGTGTGCCACAAGAATTTTTTTACCTTTATTTTTTATTGTTGAGACTATTACAGATGTCCCCACTTTGCCCACTTCCCACCCCCACACCTTTGCTCACTTTTCCACCCAGCCCCCACCCCCTTCCCTCTGGCCATCACCACACTGTTGTCTGAGGGTTATGCATACATTTTCTTTGTCTAATTCCTTCACCTTCTTTCATCTGGTCCCCCCACAAGAATATTTAAGACATGCAATACCTGACTATTTAGTTAGGGGCACTGACCTCTTTTGTCTTAGATTGTCAAATCAAAAAATGACAACAGCCAACACAATAATAGCTGGTGTGAATGAATCAAAATTATACCTATTTTTTGTCAGATTGGCAAAAAAATAAAATATTTTTAGTGTGCACAGAATACTGTGATTAGTTTATGTGTGCCATGAGATGTAAGAGGTTGAAAATCACTGGTATACAGCATGAAACCAGTAAAAATTCCGAGAAGACTTATTCAGGAGAACTAAAGACATGCTGGAGAGAACAGAAAAGCTAACATATCTGTTCAAGACAGAGGAGGAAACCTAAGTGTGAGGGTCCTGGGGAGGCTACTTGGGGCTTAGTCCTGGGAAGAATGTTCAAATGTTCTATATTACTGGTAAAATAAATTCAGTGCCTTGGACGGAATGAGCGCATTGTCCCTGAAAGTATTCAGGGGGAGGACAAATGGATCCACATCAAAAACACTGGAGGGTGGGTCCCTAACCTGCAGTCCATGCAGGGGGTTGAAATAAGTAATTTAACTATGCTGTTCCATGTAGTCCCGACTGAAACCCGGAAGTAGGTGTAGTTCCCTCTGTTTTCACCGATGAGCAAATTCAGGCAAAGATTTCAAATATAGTTGACTCTTGAACAACATAGGTTTGAACCGCTTGAGTCCACTTATTGAAATAAATGCGCAGATTTTTTCCAATAAATCCATACAGTACTGTAAGTGTATTTTCTTTTCCTTAGAAGGTTTAAAGTAACATTTTCTTTTCTATAGCTTTGCTGTAAAAATGGAGGCTATAACACATATAACATACAAGTATTAATGGACTATTATCAGTAAAACCTTCTGTCAGCAGTAGGCTATTGGCAGTTAAGTTTTGGGGGAGTCAGAGTTGTATGGAGACTCTCAGCTGCGCAGGGGATTGGAACCCCAAAGCCTCGTGTTGTTCAGGTTCTACTGCAGTCCACGCATGCCCTTTCCACTGGCTGCACCCCATCACTTCCTGTGTCAGGTGGGAATCCAGGTGACTCCAAGTCTCTGTAGTAATGGACTGCCAAAGTTTTGCAACTGTTATCTAAACTCATCCCTTTCGGCATAATTTTTGGAAATAGAAAAATGGCTTATTATATTCATTCACTTAATAATTCATTTGCTCGCTCATTCATTCATTCATTTTTCCCCTCTAACATATATTGGCTGTCTTCTCTGTGCCAGGGTTTATCCTTAAACTCTAGAGATACAAGTATACAGCCCTTGTACTTAAAGAGGTTGAGATCCTGTGGAGGACTGAAGTCTTAGACTAGATAATCTGTATGTGCCATTTAGGTTATGCATTGCTGTCACAGATCTTTATGTGTCATGAAGTACAACATATTTATGTTGTAGTAAAAACAATGGGAAAACTGGATTTGATTCAAGGACTTTTCATTCTGGAGGAATCTCAAAGATGTTTCAGTTTCGTATATGGAGAACTAGTTAATACAGTGTAATGCTCTGATTCTGTATTCTGAAGGGGTGGGTGGTTATTCACAACCAAGTACCAAATGTGAACAGATGTAAGCCTTGTGGATGGTTCAATGTGTGGGCAGCATAAGGTAGAAGCATTCTGAACCGTAAGGAGAAACTAAAGAAATAAAAAGGAAACCAACTAGCTTTCAATCAGTGCCTTATTCGGAGCTTCTTATTTTCTCTGATTGGTAGGATAAAGTCAGTTAACTTATATACTGTCCTTCTCCCTAATGGCTTGTCCTCATCTAGTGAGGAATCGTGGTATTTCACTTATTTTCCATTGTTTGTTCACTATCAGGTTGGATGAGATTTTAGTTTTAGTTTTTTCTCTCTCTTTACATCATACTCATTTTCTCTATGTTCTAGTTTTATTTCATATGGTTGCCATCCTTATTAGGAAGTTACTTTTTTGTAGTTTATTTTTTATTGATTGTGCTATTATAGTTGTCTCACTTTTCCCCTCTTACCGCCCTCCACCCAGCACCCCTCTAACCCCCTCAGGCAGTCCCCACACCATCGCATGCATTTGAGTTCTTTGGCTACTCTGTTTCTTATGCTGTACTATATATCCCCATGGCTATTATGTAACTACTTATTTTATTTGTACTTCCCTGCTCCCATCTGGCATCTGTCAAAATGCTCTCCATATCCATGATGGTGTCTCTG
>PVKU01009651.1:37268-59791 GCA_004027475.1 Anoura caudifer
TTTTTTTTTTTTTTTTTTTTTTTTTTTTTTTTTTTTTTTTTTTTTTTTTTTTTTTTTTTTGGTCTGGGAAGCTCTTTGTCTGCCCTTCTAGTCTAAATGGTACCTTTGCTGGGTAGAGCAATCTTTGCTACAGATCTCTGCTTTTTACAACTTCTAATATTTCTTGTCAGTCCTTTTAGCCTGCAAAGTTTCTTTTGAGAAATCAGCTGACAGTCTAAATGGAAACTCCCCTATACGTAACTAATTTCTTTCTCTTGCTGTTTTTAAGATTCTCTCTTTATCTTTAACCTTTGGCATTTTAATTGTGATGTTCCTTGGAGTGGGCCTGTTTGCACCCATCTTATTTGGGACTCTCTGTTCTTGTTGGACTTGCATGCTGATTTACCAAATTAGGGAAGTTTTCCTCCATTATTTTTTTCAAATAGGTTTCCAATTTCTTGCTTTTTCTCTTCTCCTTCTGGCACTTCTATGATGCAAATGTTGGAATGCTTGAAGTTGTCCCAGAGACTGCTTACACTATCCTCATTTTTTTAGATTCCTTTCACTTATTGTCATTCTGATTGCTTGTTTTTTGCTTCCTTATGTTCCAAATCATTGATTTGATTCTCAGCTTCATCCACTCTATTTGCATTTCCTTGTAAATTGTTCTTTATTTCAATTAGTGAATTCTTCATTTCTGCCTGGTCTTTTTTATGCTGTTAAGGTCCTCGCTAAAAGGACTTCTGGTCAAGATGGCAGCATAGGTAAACACAGCTCACCACCTTGCATACCACATCAAAATTACAACTAAAATATAGACCAAGCATCACTCAGAACCATCAGAAATTGAATTGAATGGATGGTCGATAACTACAGAATTAAAGAAACCATATCCATCAAGACTGTTGCAGTTGTGGAATAGGCTGGTCCCACATCCACATGGTGTGGATAAAAATTCAGGAGGGATATCTTGGGAGTGAGGAGGCCCACTCAGGCCCCCCATCTCAGGGTTCTAGTGCCAGGAAGATAAGGCCCTATAACTTCTGGCTGCAAAATCCAGCATGAGCGGGGATTGAGTCAGTGGAAGAAACTTTTGGAGTCCCAAGCAGTTCCCCTTGAAGATCCTACACATGGACCTACTCAGACTCACTCCCCCTGTGCTCCAGCACCAAGGTAGTAGCTTGAAAGGCACCAATGACAGGCAGGAAGGAACTGAAATGTCTGGCATGAAGGCAAGAGCTGAGAGACAGCTTTCTCCCAGATAGAAAGGTGGGCAGAGGCCACTGTCCCTTTTCTGAGCCCTCCTTTTACAGAGCCACAGATTGGCAGAGGAGTGCCATATCTGAGACTCCATCAACATGGCTAACTCTGTTGGCCCTGCCTTGGAGATTCCCCGAGACTCCTCCCTCCCACCCAACTATGGGGCTACCCAAACTGTTAACAGTGACTTTTTTATACAAATGACTGGTCTTGGTCATGCTCCACAACTTCCTAAATCCTATCAAATCCTATCAAATAAGCAACAGCTGGCTTCATTAAGCCCCCAACCCCCATACCTCTTGCTAAGGACCTCCAAGATTGACACTAGCAACAGTCAGCCTAGATTCACAGCTTGGCTTTGCCTGGGAATTTCCAAGTCCAGTACAAGTAGCAGCCATCTCAGATTGTGTTATATAGTTCATGCAGGGTAGCCCCAGGCAAAACACAGGTGGGCACTGACCTTGGTCTGCACCGCCCCAGAAACCACAGGGCCTGCACACCTAGTGGACAGCTACAGACCATGTTGGAGCAGCACCACCCTGCTCCTGCACAGCTGATCCTCCACAGAGGGTGGATGTTGGTGGTCAGTGGTCACAGCCAGTCCTTGCAGGTGACTGGCCTGGGTAAATCCCTCTCATTGACCTGCCAACAGCAACCAAGGCTCAACTACAAGAGGAAGGTTCACTCGGGAAACAGAAAGGGCACATCAGAGTACCCAGCTTGGGTGATAGGGGAGGTTATGGCACTGGACCCACCAGAACACCTACTACACTAGGCCGTGCTACCAAGACAGGGAGTCATAGCAGCTGTACCTGACGCAAAGAAACATACACAGGGAGGCTGCCAAGATGAAGAGACCAAGAAACATGGCCCAAATGAGAGAACAGATCAAAACTCCAGAAAAAGAACTAAACGGAATGGAAATAAGCAATCTATCAGATGCAGAGTTCAAAACACTGCTTATAATGATGGTTATTAGGAAGTCCTAATCATAGTTCAATATTAGTTTAATTCACATGATTTATGACAGATGCATGTCAGATCTCTGACTCTGCTATAGTAAATCTTGGATTACCCACAAAAAAACAAGGTTTTATGACTACATTTCACTATAAATGAGACCTTTTTTAAGAGTACACTATACATTTATGGACTTCTAAAATTTTTATTATTTTTCTTTCTTTAATTTAGAATTTTATTATTTAAACTTAGAGACATTTAATGGGGAGGAGCTCTGACATGTGTTATTTGCAGAGAATAGATCCCTCTCCCCGCAAAAAGGGAAAACACCAGGAACATAAGAAGGGTAATAGAAAGAGAATTTCTTTTGAAAGGAAAGAACATATTTCACATATTAATTAGTTGTTTTTTCCCATAAGCATTACCTTGATATTTCTTAGGAAAACAATAATCTTTTAAAAACTGCTCATGTTGCAGGGGGCAGGTGGAGGCAGGAGAGTGATGCATTAAATGTAATGACACTGACAACAACGGTAAGTTTGGAGAAATCAGAGAAGCCGTCCAGCTAAGGTACTTAATTTGCCGTCTGATGGCAGTGACTGAGGTCAGGATGAAAGTGGTCAAAAATTCCAGTTACTTCACATTTTGTTTGACTAGGCCATTAAATAATTGGAGAAAAAATCATTAGCAAATTGACCTCTAAGTGAGGAAGTTTACATTATTATATATTATACAAAACAGGGTATCTCCTCTTCCACCAATTTTCAGATTTAGTAAATTGATATATGCATATCCTTATAATGACCATTTAAGATTTTCTTTCCTCCTCTTCCTCTTCCTTCTTCTGCTCCTTCTTCTTATTATTGTTTCTTGCAATTCAGGAATATTAGGTTAACATGCTTTAGTTTAATGTGCATTTTATGCTTTGGTAAAGGGACATTAAACCCACTTCATCATTCATCTTTGTTGATGTGATTGACTGTTTTGTGCAAGTTATGTATCACATGATATAGATTCAGTTCTATGGCTTGTTGTGAAAAACAGCAGTTTTTCCTTTCAACTTTCAACTCTTTCAGCTAATTCTTTAGGATTTCCTCCATATATCTAAGAAGACTTTCTTTTATCACCCACTTTTGATTATTCACATTTTGATATCATCTGTTGAAAAGTGAGAATTCAATGGACTCTTTTTTCATTCTTCCACTTTCAAACCAGTGAACTCATCCTATCCTGTCCTCCTTCCAACCTCCTGTTCTCTTAATATTGGCATAATTTTGATTATCAGAAATTCAGTATTTGCACTGTTATGTTGATATAAATCTTGTTTGTAGCTGAGGTCTATAGTATATTGTGATTCCTTTTCCCCTCTGGTTCAACTCTAGGTTTCCCTGAAATTAATAACAATTTCCCATTTTTTATTTATATTATTAATTCAAGACCTCTCCAAGCCTCTGCTTGATTCATCCCCTTCACAGATTTCCTGGGACTCCCTCCCTGCTCTCCTGGGCTGGAGCTCTTTTTTCCCCTCCATTTCAAATTGTTTCGTTTTGGGGGAACTGTGTCTAATAGCTTCCTGGAAAATAGTGTGTAGATGATTTTTTGCTGTTGCTGAGACATTGCATTTCTGAAAATATCTTTATTCTGCACTCATGCTTGATTGACATTTTGGCAAGTTATAGAATTCTTTGTTGAAAATAATTTCATTAGAATTTCAATGGCCTCACTCCATTGTTGTCTAGTTTCTACTGTTCTTTTAAAATACTTCTATTTCCAGACTTCTGAAATTTTTATGATGAAGCAAGAAATAGATCAGTGTGCAGCTTTATTTTCATGGGTTCAGCTTTTCAATCTGAAAACTCATGTCTTTCATCGCTTTAAAAAATATATAACAAATATTCACAAATATATTTGTGAATTGAGATTCAATTCACAAATCAAAATTTACACTTTTGAAGTGCATAATTCAGTGGCTTTTAGTATATTCACAGAGTTTTGGAGCCATCACTACTAACCAATTTTAGAAAATTTCATTATCCTAACAGAAGCCCCAAATCTGTTAGCAGTCTCTTCAAATTCTCTACCCTGGCAACTCCTAGCTTTTATGTCTCTGTGGATTTCCTAGGATGTTTCATGTAAATGAATCATTAATGTGTTAGTTTTCTGGTAGGCTTCTTTCACTTGGCATAATGTTTTTGAAGTTTATCCATGTTGCAGCACATATCAGTATTTTATTCTTAATTGTGGCTGAATAAGATTCCGTGGTATGGAGATACCACATTTGTTTATCACTTCATCAGTTGATAGACATTAAGGTTGTTTCTTATTTTGGCTGTTGCGAATAGTGATGCTATGAACATTTGCGTGCAAGTATTTGTTTGAGTGCTTGTCTTCAGTTCTCTTGAGTTGGGTGTTGAGTCATCAGATGACTCTATCCTTACGTTTTCGTGGGACCGTCAGTGTACTTTCTAAAGTGAATGCACCCCTTTAAAATCTGACCAGCAGTGTGTGGGGGGTTCGGGTTTTCCACACCCTTGCCAGTACTTGTTATTGTCTGTGTTTTTTATTACAGTGGGTGTTTAGTGGTTTGTCATGGTCATTTGTTTTGCATTTTCCTCATGACTAATGATGTTAAACATCTTTTTTTGAAAATTGAATCTTTTTTGCATTCTTTTTCCATTACCATTTAGCCCGTGTACTCCCCCTCCCCGTAGCAGTCACCACACTGTTGTCCATGTCCATGAGTCCTTTTTCCTTTTTGCTCAATGCCTCCTCCCCCAACCTCCTTGCCCCCCTGCCCCAGGGCTGTCATCCTGCTCTTCATCTGTGAGTCTGTCCCCATTTTTCTTATTAGTTCAGTTTGTTCATATAGATTCCACATATGAGGGAAATCATACGGTATTAGTCTTTCTCTGACTGGCTTATTTCACTTAGTATAATGTTCTCCAGGTCTATCCACATGTTGCAAAAGGTAAATTTTTTTTTTTTTTTTTTTTTTTTATGGACAAGTAGAATTCCAATGTCTAAATGTCCCATAGTTGTTTTATCCACTCAATTGATGGACACTTGGGCTGTTTCCGTATCTTGGTGATTATAAATAATGCTGCAATGAACATAGGGGTGCTTATGTTCTTTCAAATTAGTGTTTTGGGTTCCTTCGGGTATATTCCCAGAAGTGGAATCACTGGGTCCAAAGGAAGATCCATTTTTAATTTTTTGAGATATCCCCATACTGCTTTCCACAGAGGCTGCACCAATCTGCATTTCTTCTGATCCAAAAATTTGCCTCAAATTGTTTTGTTATGATTCCTCCCTTCATTATCTCTTTTCTCTTTGGATATTTTATTTTATGTAAAATTTAGACCTCCTGGATTCCTCTTCTGATTTTCTTGTGTTTTCTCTCTTACTTTTAAATTATTTTTTCCTTTAGCTGAGTGTTTAGGGACATTTTCTCAACTTTGTTTTTTATCTATTCGATTGAAATTTTTAAGTTTTATTATTATTAATTTCAAGATAATTTTTTTGTTCTCAACATATCCATTTTATAATAACCTTTTCTTGTTTCAAGGTTGCAATATTTTTTCTTACCTCACTAGAAATATTAATAATAGTCTTTGTGAAGCTTTTCTAACAGTGTATTCTCTGTTTCAGCCAAGCTGTTTTTTATCTTTCAGTTTGCTTTGTTGTCTGTCTTTAATATTATAGGCTTTGGTTTTTGGTAGCTGTGGTTCTGGGCTGTCTGTCATACTTGAAAGTGGTCCAGGAACAACCTGATTGGGAGCTCCCAGTGTTCGGGGTGGCTGGCTCACCGTGCGTTTCACCACAGAAACTGACTAAACTGTTTTGTTTAGAAACCCTTGATATGAGTATCCATCTTTCCTGCAGTGCTTTGAGACTACCAGTGTACTTTCTTCTAAGCTCCTACCTGGAGGATGGAGGCCTAGCTGCCAGTCTTGTGCAGTAGAATGGGGGACTGGACCCCTCATAATCCTCTTGTTTTAGGACAGTAATCCTTCTCCCTAACTGGATGATTGTCTAGTTTAGACAGTCTCTGCAGACACTGTCTGCATTTTGGACAGGCAGTTATCTATGTAAACAGATAGGGAAGGGATCTAAGGATTAAATAGCTGCAAAAAAGACTTTCAACAATTTTTCCTATTTTATACCCTCACATGTAGACCATATGTATCCATTCCCACATCCTGGCGCCACCGCCCCTGGGCCTTTTGGTTGTTCTGCTGTACGAATAGGACTGTGTCTGTGCTTTCCCCATGGCCAGGTTACTAATCCATTGGTTTGTTTCTTGATGCTGAACTTGCTGTTTTGAAACTTCTAAATTTTGGTGAGTGGGGATGAAAGAGAGTGCAATGTGGGTGCATGTGTTCATTTTGCCATTTTTACCTTGGAATCTCATCCATTCTTAGTAAGTTTAAATATGAACAAATGCTTGAGCTTGTCATTGTGTATACCATCATGTAAATAAATATTCTTTCATATTAATGGTTGTGAAATATATGAATCTTTGCTATTTATCAGTTGTCAGAAATTATTTAATATGACAAGGCTGTTGGAACTGAAGGTATTTGAACTATTATTAGATTATGGTTTCATCAGTAAAATTTTTGTCACACCAGCAGTTTCTGAAATGTGAAGGTGCCTTTATTAGAGTATCCTATCTTGATGGAAAATACTTATTCTTGTTATGGTCTTTTAGTTTTTTGTGGGTTTTTTTTCTTTGCTTTAATTCATTTTGATGACTGTGGAATGTTGATGCACTGTGTAATGGTACGCTCATACATTTGATAGTGTTTTAAAGCCAGCAACATTTCTACAATGTAAGTGTATGTATAAGGAAATAACAATGCCAAAGAGTTCCGATTTTAAAACTTAATATTAAGAATGTATACTTTGCCCATTTTGCAGGTTCATTGGGTTTTGGAGTGCAATATATGATTAGAAACCTCTCATTTAGAAAGCAAAGTTTAGTGTTTTATGTGAACATCCAAATTCAAGTGAATAACTTGCTCCTTTCTCATTGACAAGGTACAAGTCCAGTTACAAATTCCAAACAGATGCTCATGCCTCATTTCTATTGTGTAATTCAGGAACGGAAAAACTAATTTGTCATGGCAGTTACTTGCCAAGTAAGAATTTTCCATCTTTGTGTTTTCCCTTTTTTTCTTGAATATGTGATTTCATCTTAAAGCTTTGGATCTCAGTTAGTAGCTTTCATTTCAACCATTGTCAGGGACATTTGGAAGATAGAATTGGTTCTCTTTTTTTCCTCTTATTTCTGTACCCTTTTGCTTGAATAAGGAAGTTAGAAACAGCAAGTAAAGACAAAATGTTGAGCATATTAGCTAGAATTTGGGGAACTATACTGAGGAAAGAGATCTCATTCTAGATAGAAAGTCAACAATGCTGGGGGAAGAGGAAGTGGAGAGAGATGATTAGTGAGAAAATATTAGAAGAGAAGAAAGGACTAAGGATTTTTTTTAATGTAATCAGAATTCATCTGAGTAAAAATACCATGAACTGAGTGGTATCTTGTAAAGGGTTAAAGGGCAAGACTGTCATTCTTATCTGTCATCGTGACACTGTGTAAGATGAGGGGGCAGCCAGTCTCCCTGAGGGCACGGGCTGGGTTTCTCATTTGGTGTTCCTCCTAGGACAATTCCAGTGGGAACTCTGTAAATCTGTGCCAGATTGATGCGGTTATTCCCATAGAATAGATGCATCAGACATATTCTTTGTGCGCCTGTATGTGTCACAAATGTAGTCATTTTTCAAGATTTTTATTAAAACATCATTATGGATTGTGTCACACAGAGATATGGGGACTTGCTAGATAGCTCCAGGAAATACAGCTACCAGAATGCTTTCAGTTATTAGCAATTGCCAGGGTCTGTCTCAGCTGCGGAGACTGACTTTGACTGAGGTCAAACCTTTCTTCAGACATCCTGTATCTGGTAACTGCGTAAGTTAGGGGAGTAAAGGCCTCGTCATTTCTGCCCAGTGCCAGCGACTCTGGGCCAGGTTGGCCAAGGCTTTGTTGGCTTGCATTGCAGCTCAACATCCTATGTCCTGCTCCTTTCTCCTTCCTTTCACCTAATAAACATGTTGTCTTCCTTTTACATAATAAGCATATTGTACCCCTAGACTCCATCTGGAGAACCCAACTTATGACACAGAGTCATAAAGATTAATTTAAAAATACAGTCTAACCCATTCATTTAACAAGGATTTGTTATCTTTAAGGGAAGTTACTGTTAGAATATGGGGTTCTGACTTAAGCATCCAAGTGTACCAGGTATTATACCAGAAAATGAAAAAGATTTTTAGAGTTCAGAGCGGAAAAAATAACATGGCTTTGCAAGAATTTCTAGAAAGTTAGCTTTGATAAGCAGTAATTTAATTTGTAAAATTGTAGCATCCTTTTGAAGTCACCAAATTCTTGACAAAATATTCTATTAAATTTAATGCAAATATATACATATGTGTATCTAATATTCTTACTGTGTATTATCAGTGAAAAATTGGGTATGATTTACTTCCTGTAGAAAACTATTACTGTTCTCTGATATTTGGATCCCAATACCTGCAGAAAGATTATATTTATCTCCTTGAAGATAGATGTGGCCACATGACATGCCTTAGCTAATAAATTGTGAGCAAATGTCATCTATTATCTCAGCATAACCCAGCATAATCCTACTGGTATGTCCCAAACTGTGTACTTTCCAATCACCCCAAAAGAAGCCAGTGTTACCAAGTGTTACCTCCTTTTATGACTCGTACTCACATGAATGTTATATATGTTCGTGTATAGTTATTTATATGGATGCTATATTCATATGCTACATAAACACTGTTTTCTTAAACTTTTAGCTGTTTTCTTGACCTTTTATACTCACAGAAGTCAATGGTGCTATTGCTTCAAATCAGTAAATGTAGTTATGTATTAATGTTTATCCATTTTAAAAGGCATGCGCCTTTTGGATTGATAAAATCCCATGCTTTGATATCATTTTAAGTCTTGGATAAATTTAAAATTCTTAATAAAAACACATTCAAATGATGATGATTTTAAAAGGTCTTACTAGATACTTAGTTCTGGCACCGAGTCAGCTTGCTCACCGCAGCTTTATATCGCAGTGTCCAGCGTCAGGCTCCAGCGTGGTCGCCTTCCTGTCAAGTGTGGTTTCTGCTCTGCTTTTCTCAATGGAACTGCTACAGCTAGCTTTGTAGAGTGATTATGATAACTACATGCCAGGCCTACTAATTTATTTTGAAGACAATATTCACATATTTTGTGCAAAATTCTCCAGTGTGATTTTCTGAAAAAAGAATTTAATTGTTTCAAATTTGAGCACCAATAACTTGTAAATTTTGCTAAGACTGACTTTCAAATGGTATTTTCAACCACAGCTTGAGAAGAAGCACTACCTGAATTCATCCCCGACAGACTTGGTGAAGTTTTATTCTTTCTCTTGAAAATTTTTTCAGTAACCTTTTTATGGCAAATGGCACTAATTCAAGAGCATGAAAAGATATTTTTAGCTCTGATTCACTGAATACATAACTAGATTTTGGCATAAAAGCTTAAAACAGATGAGGAGCAATAATGTAGGTCTTTGCTTTTTGAAGTTTCAGGATTCATATTCAAAACATCAGCTGTATCTGCCAAATATGTCAAGTTCCTAGGAAATTTATTATCTTGGCAAGTGTTTAAGTGTCTAAGGATTGAAGGGAAAAAGTAAAAGATTTTCTTCCAAGGTACCAGTATTTTAAATTTTATATTCATGTATAGCAAGGAATTAAGTGCATTTTCTTTATCCACGAATTCAGCAAAGCTATTAGAAAAAAAAAAGAGTGATGCTTTGATTTCTGGCAGATTTTTTTTTTAATGATAGGTAAGTCAGCAATTTGACATTTGGCTATAGATCCTGAAAAAGAAATACTTTGAAATTTAGTTTACTACAGTTTAACTTGGTAATACTCAGAATAAAAAAATTCATGAGGTTTGCTTTTTCCTGTGTGATGTCAGGTCTTTTTATTCTTTGCTGTTAAAAGAGTTCCTTAAAACCTGGCTGGTGTGGCTCAGTGGACTGAGTGCTGGCCTGAGAACTGAAAGGCCGCTGGTTCAAATCCCAGTCAGGGCACATGCCTGGGTTGTGGTCCAGGTCCCCTATTGGGTTGTGGTCCGGATCCCCTATTGGAGGTGTATAGAGGTCCCCTATTGGAGGCGTATAGAGGCAGCCGATTGATGTTTCACTTGCACATTAATGCTTCACTCCCTCACTTTCTCCCTCCCTTCCCCTCTCTATAAAAATAAATATATAAAATCTTTAAAAAATTAAAGAGGCACTTAAAAAAACTTTTACAATTTTTGTGGATTCTTGCCATGTTTCACTACTCCTCAATCACATTCTGCAGGTAAAAACTTGCATTAAAAAAATGATGTTGCCCTGATTGGGTGGCTCAGGTGATTGGAGCATCATCCCATACACCAAAGGGTTGTGGGCTCCATCCCTAGTCGGGGTACCTACAGTTGGCAATTGATCAGTGTTTCTGCCACATCAATGTTTCTGCCCCACTGCCCCACTCTCTGTCTGAAATCAATAAACATATCCTTGGGTGAGAATTTAAAATAATGTTGGTGTGATCCTTGGACTCATTGAGTTTGAGAAATACAAATTACTTAGGCCTCTTTATGTACTAAATTAAAATAATGGCAAAATATTTCTTTGAAGCAGAGAACTTACATAAATTTGCTTATGCTTTGAGTATGTCACAAGAATAACAATATAGCTATCATTTAGAATGGAAGGGCAGATAAAGTGCTTCCCAGATAAGGTCAAGTTAAAGGAGTTCATTATCACCAAACCCTTATTATATGAAATGTTAAAGCAACTTATCTAACAAAAAGAAGATCAAAACTATGAACAATAAAGTCACAACAAACTCACAACTATGAACAATAAACCTTAAAAAAACTCTGAAGCAAACAACTAGAACAGGAACAGAATCACAGAAATGGAGATCACGTGGAGGGATATCAGTGAGGAGGGGGAGGAGAAATGGGGGAAAAGGTACAGGGAATAAGAAGCACAAATGGTGGGTACAATATAGACAGAGGGAAGTTAAGAATAGTATAGGAAATGGAGAAGCCAAAGAACTTATATGCACGACCCATAGACATGAACTAGGGGGGAAATGCTGGTGGGAGGGGGTGTGCAGGGTGGAGGGGAATAAAGGGGAGAAAAAATGGGACAACTGTAATAGCATAATCAATAAAATATACTTTAAAAAAAGAATAACAATATAAGTGGTCTGTTTAATCATGTACAACAAGCAGACATTTCACATACTTTGCTGTTTGGCCAGGATTTTCTCCAAATGTTTTTTCACTCTGTACTCTATGTATTCCCAACTGCCAGAAAGAGTAAATGAACTCTGACTTAGTGATATATTTATTTTTCAACTATTTTCCAATTAAAGAGGTTTTTTTATTTATTCCATTTTGCAATCGATAGCCTACAACCCTTGCACCATAAATAATCAGGTAATCATAGCCATGTTTAAGAAATGCAAAGTACTTTGGATTATAAAATTGCAAAACATTACTTTTAGTACTTCCTCTGTGTTTCCTTGCAGGGGACAAAACCTTTTAAAATCATTGCTTCTTGGTCAAATGATGTGAACAAAAAGTTATAAATGCTTTATTTTATGTAAGAGGAGGAAGATTATTCACATTTATTTGATTGTTATTCTTATTTTTCTTTGAGTCATCAGTAAGCTCCTAAATATTATATACCTTTTTATTCATCTTTATATATTTTTAAATAATTTACCCAATATAAGAGTTTGAAAATATATTTTAATTTTTATTTGGTATTACAAAAAAAGGTGGATGACAAGTTAACAAACTATAATTGTTTACTTTTATTATTGTGATTGTGTTCCAGAATTACTATTTTTAAAATTATTGTGCAGGGAAGGGAACCCTAGTGCACTGTTGGTGGGATTGCACACTGGTGCAGCCACTGTGGAAAACAGGATGGAATTTGCTCAGAAAACTAAAAATGAAACTGCATTTTGACCTGGCAGTTCCACTGCTGGGATTATATCCTAAGAATCTTGAAACACTGATTTAAAAGAACCTATGCACCCCAACATTCATAGCAGCACAATTTACAGTAGCAAAGTGCTGGAAGCAACCTAAGTATCCATCAGTAAATGAATGGATCAAAGTACTTTTCGATCTATTTACACAACGGTACATTTACACAATGGAATTCTACACAGCAAAAAGAAAGGTGCTCCTACCCTTTGTGACAGCATGGATGGAACTGGAGAGCATTATGCTAAGTGAAATAAGTCAGGTGGTGAAAGATAAATACCATATGATCTCACCTATAAGTGGAACCTAGTCAACAAAACAAACACCTGAGCAAAGTAGAACCAGAGACGTGGAAATAAAGAACAAACTGACAGAGGAGTGGGGAGGGAGATAATGGGGAAAGAAGGGGAAGGGGCAAGTCAAGGAGCGTGTATAAAGGACCCATGGGCATGGACAATGGGGTGAGGGTTGACTGTGGGGGGGGTGAGGAATGGTGTAGAGAAGAGCAATGGGGGAAAAAGTGGGACAACTATAACTGAATGACAATTAAAAAAAAGAAAAGGAAAATACCTACCTGAACCTCATTATTGTATAGTTCATAAAGTTCTAACCCACACATCTAGTGTATGATTGTATCTCTGTGATTCTTACTTTTACCCTTTAGAACCAAGATTATAAAAAAACTTCTCCATTCTACTTTGTAATCAGAAAAAGTAATTCCAGAATGGCCACCTTTGATTTCTGTCTGTTCCCTTCCCCTCTTTCTCTCCTCTCTTGCACTTTAGTTCTCTACTTTTAAGTTTTTTTGTGTTTGTTGCTTTTACCTTATAATTGTAGGATCTTCTGTATTTCTTGCAGGGCAAGTCCAGAAGATATTTTTGAGTTAAAATGTTCCTGAAAACTATTCCAGTCCCTTTATTTCTCTTCCATCACATGCTTGACTCAAGAATTTTACATGGCTCACTTTGTTAATATTTATTTATTTATTTATTTATTTATTTATTTATTTCAAATTCTTCAGCATATTGGATGATCAGAGCATTCCTACCCTTTATACCCACTGACTTTTAATTTTTTCTTTTAAAAATCCACCTGGCTTCAAAATAGCATGAACACCTTTTTAAAGTGGCTCTTTGACTGTCTTAAAATTTATTGTATGGTTTAGATTCATGAATGGTTAGCCGGAGGGCGTAGAAACCATCCTGGGTCACTCTTTCCAACACTGTTTTGAGAGCAGATTTTATACATCCTTTTAAATGTAGGAATAGCATACAGTGCTGAAGAACCACAATGTTCTACTTCTACAGAGTATGGTAAATTTCTTGAAACTTCCTAAATCTATACTTTGAATTTATTTAATTTCATAAAGAAAAATCATTTATACCTCTTAAAAGTTGTATAAAGTAATAAATTACATAGATACAGGAATATGGCTATAAATTATATAAATATAGATATTGATGTGGATATAAACTATATAGATGTAGACAGAGAGATATGGATATGGGTCTATGTTAGGTTTATGGCCCCTGTGATGTTGAAATACTTCAGACATGAACTATTGGAGCATGAATGTCTGCATTCTTTTGATTGATGTGAGAAGAATGGCCCATGCCAGTCTTACTACCTGGGTACAGCTGCACAATCTGTCTACTCTTTATACCATTGCCAGAAGCCAAATAGTAAGGTTTTTTGTTGTAATGGAAAAGATCTTTCAGGTTGCTGGTTTTACATGATGGGACTGTGGTTGGAAATGCTTCCTGTCCAGTCACCAGCCTCAGGCTGCCCATGCATTTCAGACTCAGAAATGACAGCTGAAACCAGTTAGGCAGCATTATGGGAGAGCTAAGTCACATATAGGTTTATTATGACCATAAAGAAGGAGAATACATTAAACTTTAACAAAACAACCACTAATTGAATTAGAAATAAACCACAGCACTGCAATTGCATGCGGGGGTTTGTGTGTGTATTATTTGCCCTTGCCCTCCCTGGGAATGTGTGTGGTTTACTGGTAGAATTTCAAACATTTCCTAAGTGGCTGAAAACTAGGTAAAAATAAAACAATCCAGAAAAAGGCTCTGTAATATGGAAAATAAATCTGCTCAGGAACAGGGGGATATTTGAGACTGTTTCATCTGAGAATATATTTTGGGGGACGATGGAATAAATTGGAAGACCTTATTCTCTCTATTGTCATATCATGCCCTTTGATGCAACTTGAGGCAGAATAGTCTAATTGTAATAAGCCATTCTACTTCAGAAGGCAGAAAGAGCATTTTGTACTTGTTCATGAATGTCTTTTTTTGTCATTAAAGATAAGCAATTTCAATGCATTAGTATAAAGCTTAAATAACATTTGATAGAATACTTACAAAGTTTTATTTTTTTAACCACTGTTTTAAAAATTGATCCCTTTGATATATGGTGGGTACAAACTTCCTCTACAAAGTGTCTTGAGTGGCTGTGATTTTCTTTTAAAGGAAGGTTGATTAATGTTTCTTTTCATCTTTTTCTTACTAATGAATGATGCTCACATGTTGGAACTCGTAATGTTAAATTTCATTAATTATAATTTGGGGATGAAATAGATGAGTAGTATAAAGCTTAATGAGAAAAAATGCAATTTCAAAGTCAATTTAAACCTGTGGACTTTATATAAGAGCAGTTTGAAACTAACTGTTCAGTAATTTCATGTATTAATTCTTACAGGAATGCAGCCCGATTAAAACAGAGATTAGAGCTAGAGGAAAATGGCATTGATTACAGCATAGAAGACAGGAGGGTTGAACGTCTGTGAGTTTTCAATTGCCTCTAGCAGCAGCTACTCCCCAGTGAATTGCACAACTTTTATGAGCTACAGGTGAAATATATTAAAAACTAAAGTGATAGTGATTTCTACCAAAGTTCGTACCTACCCTTCAAGTGCGGTTCTCTTTAGAGGGCGTGTGGTGCGTCCCAGACCTGGGACGGCGGTCGTGCAGGTGGCCTTAGCCAGTAGAAGAGTAAGCAGCTCGAGTAAGCACCTGCTACGTGTCATCGAGGTCACAGCAACAGTGACCATGGTTGCTACTAATTTGGGGACCACATGCAGTACCACTGAAGAGTCACAATAGTTGGTCTTGTCCCTTAGAAATTTACAACTGTCTTGATATGATCTGTTACCAGGCAGAGTACTATTTAAAGATTCCTTATAATGGGGTCACTTACCTGGAGGGGAACGGGGTGTCTGCAGCCAAATCAGGATGAGGACGAGGGAGCTCCTTAGACAATCAGAAATCAGTTAACAGGGTTGAGGGAGTTGGGAAACTCTACATTTTTATGCTTTCACTTTGCACATGTTATCAACTAGTTCTTAGCACATGGTTCCACTTAATTTTTTTGTTTTATAAAAACAAGTTTTCATTTATTTCAAAATGAAAGTATAAGTAAACCTTGGTATTTAAACATAACATAAACCTATCCTTTCAGAACAAAGAAATTCAGAATTAGTTTTATTTTCTGGAATCTGTCCATAGTCTTACTGTTGTAAAGCAGAGGTTTTTTTTAATATCATAAAAATTACACCAAACTTGAATATACTTACTCTCCATTGCTCTCAAAATGGAAAACCAAATGAAAGAGCAGTAAAGGATGTGAGGCTTTGTTAAACATAATGTCAAAGTCAGGATTTCTGTTGGTTATACCCAGAAAGACTTTCTTATTTTTAGTCTGGATACTAAAAATAGGGCTGTGCTGTTTTCAGTGTCACATTTTGGCAATGCTTCTGAAGAGCCTCCAAATTAGCTGACAAATATTGGGGACACCATGCTTAATTAACATTAGAGGAGACTGGAAACAAGTGCATGTTTTGGGGGAAGGGCTTTATTTGGATTGCTGCTTAATGAGGCAAATCCAGTCTGGAAGCCAGTGCTAATGCAAAAGCATAATTTCTCTGAGGATCTTGGTATCTCTTGAATAGGAGATTTGATCATATAAAGAAGCAACAATTGAAAAACCTCACCTCATGGATTCTACATTGATTTTTAAGAAACATAAGCACATACTGAAGGGCTAAGCAGATTTAACAATTGACTCATAACTGTATTCCACCCTGGAATACGTAGGGGTAACTTTCATCTCCAAGGGGTTGTTGGAGTTTGTGGTATTCAGAGAGCCTTTTTGCCAGTAGTTTTCAGTGGAGGGATGTTGCTGCTTCTTTTTTTTTTTAAGATTTTATTTATTTATGTTTAGAGAGAGGAGAAGAGAGGGAGAGGAAGATGGGCATGAGAGAGAAACAAATTATCAGTTGCCTTTAGCACGGGCCCTATCCAGGGACCCAACTCACATGCCAGGTGTGTGCCCTGACCATGAATGGAACCAGTGACCTTCAGCTTTGTGGAACGACACCCAAACAAACTGAGCCATGGAGGTCATTTCTTTCCCCTGACCCAACGTGAATTTCAGAAAGAGTGAGGACTAGAGAGTGGGCAAACATGGCAGAATGAATGTCCAGCTTGTTCCTCATCTTTTCCTCGGGCTGCTCTCTCCCAGTCCTCTTTTAAAGGGCTGTTCTCCACTCAGGCTCGTTTTGAAATTGTCATTATAGTCATAATTTATCTTTGTAGTTTCCTTTCATGTCTTCTAAGCCTCATGGCTGTGTACTATTAGTCATGGGGCCCTCAGTTCTATGCGTGATTGAACTTAACTGAGACTCAACTGTGTGAAAGTGCTTATGAGAAAAAAGCCTTCGATTTTCTGTGGTCTTTCTGTACCCTGCCTTTTTACAAAGGGAAATTTCTTTCCTTCCTTCTAAATTGATCCAACCACAGAGTAATCAAATCAATATGGGGAAACCCATATTGTAAATGTAGCAAAATTTACAGAGAACATTTCTTTTCAGGCTGTTGTGATTTCAGATATGTTCCTCAAATTCCTTCCCCTAGAAACACTCCTGAACCTAAGTAAATAACCAAATACATACTATCTGATGGGTAATCAACAGTGAGGAAGGAGGAACCTAAATTCGAAAGAAATACAAGGTCTGTCCGGAAAAAGCCCAGCCACTATTAATATAATGAGAACATTTTTTGTAACATCGATATAACCTGGCAGCCAAGGAGAATGGGCTGGAATGCGCATGTGTGAACAATGAAGACTTTACTATGCTAGTCAGTGGGGGTGGTAGATGGTGCTGACTGAACGTGTGTGCTGTGTAGCTGTCACATTCAAAATGACTGAGCAAGTAGAGCAACAAATCTGCATCAAATTTTGCATTAAAGCCTGAACATTCCTCCACTGAAACTATTCGGATGATTCACAAAACCACAGTTATGGGCAGCTGGTGATTGGTAGCTTCATCATGACAACGATCACGTCTCATGCAGAGTTTTTTTGTGAAACACTGTATCACCCAAACGACTCAGCCCCTTTCAACCCATATTTGGCACCCTATGACTTCTGGCTTTTCCCCAAACTAAAATCACCTTTGAAAGGGAAGAGATTTCAGACCATCAATGAGAAATGGCAATAGCCAAGGTAGAGATTGCAGGGCAAAGAGCGATTATGTGTGATCTGCAGGCACCAGGCATCGAGTCTAAAGGTGCCCATTTTACTATTAGAGCAAAAATAGCCAGAGTAGATGAAGCCAGGTAGATCTGAGATTACTCGTGTATCATGGGGGGACAGTGATCTGTTGGTTGTGTGTCTTAGGGGCCTTCTGCTTGGTTTTCTACCCAGGGTGACTTTAGAAAATGGAAAAAGTACCTTCTGGCATTATTGTTTAGTTCATGTTTATGGTTCGGAACAAATCATAAGGAGCACATAATGCAATGATTTCTGCTAAGGAGAGAAGCGAAAAAGAAAGAAGTTGTAAAGAAATTTATAATTTTGGCACCTCCAATGCAGTCCCAGATGTAGTGCTATATATTAAAAAAAGAGAGAAAATAAACAATTTTTAATGCAGGCGGAAAAGAAGTTTGCTAGGGTACAAAGTGCGACCTTGTACTATCTCATCGTTCTTCCTCCATCTGAGATTCTCCGGGTTCTAACTCTTTTTTTTGTTGTCTTGTTACCTGCTTGCTTTTTTTATTGTTAATACTTTTTAAAAAATTGTTGTTCTTGTACAGTTATCTGTCTTTTCCTCTGGTCCCAGCCTACCACCCCAACCCTCCCCACCGCCCTCCCATATCCACCCCCCTAGTTTTTGTCCATATGTGTTTCATACTTATTGCTCCAAACCCTTCCCCTTTTCCCCTGAAATTCTCTCCCCTCTCCCCTCTGGTGACTGTCAGCCTGTTCTCAATTTCAGTTTCTTTCGTTATATTATGCTTGTTGGTTTGTTTTGTTGATTAAATTCCTGTTAAAGGTGAGATCATATGGTATTTGTCTTTCACCACCTGGTTTATTTCACATAGCATAATGCTCTCCAGTTCCATCCATGCTGTCTTGAAGGGTAGGAGCTCCTTTTTTCTTTCTGCTGCATAGAATTCCATTGTGTAAATGCACCATAGTTTCTTGATCCATTCATTTACTGATGGGCACCTAGGTTGCTTCCAACACTTGGCTATTATAAATTGTGCTGCTACGAACATTGGGGTGCATAGGTTCTTTTGGATTGGTGTTTCAGGGTTCCTAGGATATAATCCTAGCAGTGAGATTGCTGGGTCAAGAGGTAGATACATTTTTAGTTTTCTTAGAAAATTCCATACTGCTTTCCATAGTGGTTGTACCACTCTGCAATCCCACCAACAGTGCACTAGGGTTCCCTTGTCTCCACAATCTCTACAACACTTGTTGTTTGTTGCTTTGTTTATGATGGCCATTCTGACTGGTGTGAAGTGGTATCTCATTGTGGTTTTAATTTGCATCTCTCTGATAGCTAGCAATATTGAGCATCTTTTCATGTGTCTCTGGATCCTCTGTATGTCCTCCTTGGAGAACTGTCTGTTCAAGTCCTTTGCCCATTTTTTAATTGGGTTGCTTGTCTTCTTAAAGTGGAGTCATGTAAGTTCTTTACATATTTTGGAGATTAAACCCTTGTCTGAGGTATCATTGGCAAACATGTTTTCCCATACGGTTGGTTCTCTTTTTATTTTAATACTGTTTTCTTTAGCTGTGCAGAAGCTTTTTATTTTGATGAGATCCCATTTGTTTATTCTTTCCTTTATGCTCCTTTCTTTAGGGGATATATCAGTAAAAATGTTGCTGTGTGAAATATCTGAGATTTTCCTGCCTATGTTCTCCTCTCGGACTTTAATGGTGTTACAGCTTATATTTAAATCTTTTATCCACGTTGAATTTATTTTTGTGTATGGTGTAAGTTGGTGCTCGAGTTTCATTTTCTTGCACCTAGCTGTCCAGTTCTCCCAGCACCACTTGTTGAAGAGGCTATTTTTACTCCATTTTATGTTCCTACCCCCTTTGTCAAATATTAATTGACTGTAGAGACTTGGGTTTATTTCTGGGATCTCTATTCTATTCCACTGGTCCATGTGCCTGTTTTTATGCCAGTACCAGTCTCTTTTGATTACAGTAGCCTTGTAATACAGTTTGGTGTCAGGTATTGTGATCCCTCCTACTTTGCTCTTCTTTCTCAAAATTGCTGCAGCTAATCAAGGTCGTTTATGATTCCATTTAAATTTTTGAAGTGTTTGTTCTATGTCTGTGAAGTATGCCATTGGTACTTTAATAGGTATTGCATTGAATCTGTAAATTGCTTTGGGTACTATAGACATTTTGATGATGTTAATTCTTCCGATCCATGAACACGATATGTTTCCATTTGTTTGTGTCTTCCTTGATTTCTTTCTTCAGTGTTGTGTAGTTTTCTGCATACAGGTCTTTTACTTCTTTGGTTAGGTTTATTCCTAGGTATTTTATTTTTCTTTTTGCTATATCAAATGGGATTTTTTTCTTAATTTCTGCTTCTGCTGTTTCATTGTTGCTATACAAAAAGTGCCTTTGATTTCTGGATATTGACTTTGTATCCGGCTGTTTGGCCAAATTCATTTATTAGGTCTAGCAGCTTTTTGGCTGAGTTTATAGGATTTTCTATGTACACTATCATGTCATCTGCAAACAATGATAGTTTTGTTTCCTCCTTTCCCATTTGGATGCCTTTTATTTCCTTTTCTTGTCTAATCGCTGTGGCTAAGACTTCCAATAGTATATTGAATAGAAGTAGTGAAAGTGGACACCCTTGTCTTGTTCCTGATCTTAGTGGAAAAGATTTTAGCTTTTGCCAGTTGAGTATGATGTTGGTGTAGGCCTCTCATATATGCCCTTTATTATGTTGCAGAATGCTCCCTCAATTCCCACTTTGCTGAGTGTTTTTATCATAAATGGGTGCTGTACCTAATCAAATGCTTTTTCTGCATCTATTGATATGATCATGTGATTTTTATCTTTGCTTTTGTTTATGTGATGTATTACATTTACTGATTTGCAAATGTTGAACCATCCTTGCATCCCTGGGATGAATCCCACTTGGTCATGGTGTATGATCTTTTTAATGTATTGTTGGATGTGGTTTGCAAATATTTTGTTGAGAATTTTAGTGTCTATGTTCATTAGCGATATTGGCCTGAATTTTTCTTTCTTTGTTGTGTCTTTATCTGGATTTGGGATTAGGATGATCCTGGCTTCATAAAAGAAGTTTGGGAGTCTTTCATCATGTTGGATTTTTTCAAATAGTCTGTGAAGGATAGGGGTTAGCTCTTCCTTAAATGCTTTGTAAAATTCTCTTGTGAAACCATCTGGTCCCAGGCTTTTGTGTGTCGGGAGTTTTTTGATTACTTTTTCAATTTCATTGGCTGTTATTGGTCCGTTCAGGCTTTCTGCTTCTTCTTCATTGAGTTTTGGGAGATTATATTTTTCTAGAAACTTGTCCATTTCACCTAGGTTTTCAAATTTCTTGGCATACAGTTCTTCATAGTAATTTCTTACTATCCTTTGTATTTCTGTGGTGTCAGTTGTAATCTCTCCTCTTTCATTTCTGATTGTGTTTATTTGGGTCCTCTCTCTTTTTTTCTTGATGAGCCTGCTTAAAGGCTTGTCGATTTTGTTTATCTTTTCAAATAACCAGCTCCTGGATTCATTGATCCTTAGAATTGTGCTTTTAGTCTCTATGTCATTTAATTATGCTCTTATCTTGGTTATTTCCTTCCTTCTACTTGCTCTGCGATGTCTTTGTTGTTGTCGCTGTAGTTCTTGCAGGTGTAGGTTTAAGTTGTTTGTTTGGAATGTTTCTATCTTTTTTAGGTAGGCCTGTATCGCTATGAAGTTCCCTCTGAGGGCTGCCTTTGCTGTGTCCCATAAGTTTTGGGTCATTGTGAGTTCATTTTCATTTGTTTCCAGAAACTTTTTGATTTCCTGCCTAATTTCATTCTTGACCCACTCATTGTTTAATAGTATGCTATTCAGTCTCCATGATTTTGAGGATTTTGGGTTTTTCCCCTTGGGGTTGGTTTCTAGTTTCAGTCCCTTGTGGTCAGAGAAAATGCTTGGTATGATTTCAATTTTCTTGAATTTGTTGAGGCTTGTTTTGTGTCCTATCATGAGGTCTATCTTTGGGAATGTTCCATGTGCATTAGAAAAGAATGTGTATTTAGTTTCTTTGGGATGAAGGTCTCTATATATATCAGTTAAGTACATTTCATCTAGAGTGTTGTTCAATGCCACAATATCTTTGATGATATCTTGTTTGGAAGATCTGTCCATTTTTGACAGTGGGATGTTAAAATCCCCTACTATAATTGTGTTGCTGTCAATATCTTTCTTGAAGTCCTCAAAGATTTTCTTGATGTATTTAGGTGCTCCTATGTTGGGTGCATATATATTTACAATGTTTATGTCTTCTTGGTGGATTATTCCCTTGAGCATTATGAAGCGACCTTCTGGGTCTCTCTTTATGGTTCTTCTTTTGAAGTCTATTTTATCTGATATAAGTATTGCTACCCTGGCTTTTTTTTTCCCTGTCTATTTGCTTGGAAAATTTGTTTCCAGCCCTTCACTTTGAGTCTGTGTAGGTCTTTTGTCCTGAGGTGGGTCTCTTGCAGACAGCGTATGTGTGGGTCATGCTTTCTTATCCATTCAGCTATTCTATGCCTTTTGACTGGAGCATTTAATCCTTTTATATTTAAGGTTATTATTGATAGGTACTTATTCATTGCCCTTTTCATGCCTGTGTTCCTCTCTCTCTCTCTCTCTCTCTCTCTCTCTCTCT
>PVKU01009652.1:0-59599 GCA_004027475.1 Anoura caudifer
ATCTCCATTTCTGTGTTTCTGCTCCTGTTGTAGTGGTTTGCTTAGTTGGCTTTTGTTTTAGGTCTGGTTGTTAATACCTGTGAGTTTGCTGTCTTTTTACTGTTCATATTTTTTATCTTCTTTTTCTTAGATAAGTCCCTTTAACATTTCATATAATAAGGGCTTGGTGATGATGAACTCCTTTAACTTGACCTTATCTAAGAAGCACTTTATCTTCCCTTCCATTCTGAATGACAGCTTTGCTGGATAGAGCAATCTTGGATGTAGGTCTTTGACTTTCATGACTTGGAATATCTCTTTCCAGCCCCTTCTTGCCTGGAAGGTCTCTTTTGAGAAATCTGCTGACAGTCTGATGGGAACTCCTTTGTACGTGGCTGTCCCCTTATCCCTTGCTGCTTCTAGAATTCTCTCCTTCATTTTGATCTTGGCTAATGTAATTCTGATGTGCCTTGGTGTGTTCCTCCTTGGATCCAACTTCTTTGGGACTCTCTGAGCTTCCTGGACTTCCTGGAAGTCTATTTCCTTTGCCAGATTGGGGAAGTTCTCCTTTATTATTTGTTCAAATAAGTTTTCCACTTGTTGCTCTTCCTCTTCCCCTTCTGGTACCCCTATAATTCGGATATTGGGATGTTTAAAGATATCTTGGAGTTTCCTAAGCCTCTCCTCATTTTTTTGAATTCTTGTTTCTTCATTATTTTCTGTTTGGTTGTTTCTTTCTTCCTTCTGGTCCACTCCATTGGTTTGAGTTCCAGTTTTCCTCCCATCACTATTGGTTCCCTGTGCGTTTTTCTTCATTTCACTTATAGTAGCCTTCATTTTTTCATCTAATTTGTGAGCAAAATCAACCAATTCTGTGAGCATCCTAATCAAGGATGCTCAGAGCTTTGAACTGTGCTTCTGATATAGGCTGGCCACCAGTGCTTTGAGCTGTGCATCTCATAGGCTAGCTACCTCTTGGTTGCTTAGATGAATTAGTTCTGGGGACCCGATCTCTGTTCTCCCATTTGAGCCATCCTTGCTTTTCTTTCTTTCTTTTTTTTTTTTTTTGTCTAGTCACGGCTGTTACATAGTGAGGGGCGGAGCCTTAGGCGTTCACCAGGGCGGGGCAGCCCAGTCCCTGGGTTGTGATGCTGGATGTGGGGGTGGTGTCTGAGAGGCAACAATGGCACTTGCTCTACTCTCTCTCTCAGACTCCAGTCCCTTTAGCTGCTTTCCCCAAATTGGGCCCTTCTGGTGCTGACCTCTGCGTGGGTGGGCCTGCACACACTCCAGGACCCCGTGGGTCTCCCCAACAAACTCTCCTGTGAGGCTGGGACTCCCTCCCGGCACCTCAGCCCCTACAAGTCTTTTCAATCAGTGCTTCCAGGCTTCACTTCCTGGCACTGGGGCCCTGCCTTGCGAGGTCTGTCTTGCTGCCCATTTTCGCCTGGTTTATCTGCACATGAATGTGTGTCCGTGGTCAGCTGCCTTGTGCACCTCACTTGGCCTCCTCACATTCGGCAACTGCTGCCTGTGCACCTGGGGTGACTGCACACCTGGAACCACCAGCCACCATCTTCTCCCGCTGTGACCCCTCTCTGCCGGCCGCCGACTCCACCCCTCTTATTGGTGTGGGTGAATCATTGTTGGACTTCCATACAATTTAATTTTCTCTCTGTCCTGGTTGGGTCTTTTTTTTTTTTTTGTTCTATATTTTTGTTGTCCTTAATCTTGGTTGTGAGAAGAGACACAGTGTGTCTACCTACGCCTCCATCTTGGCTGAAAGTCTAATTTTTTATTAATGGAAAAATTTAAAATATGTTCAAAAGAGGCAAGATCAGTATAAGAAAGCCCCAGCTTTAATGGTCATTACCATGTAGCAGTTCTGTTTCATTTTTTGTCCCATTTTTTGGAAATGTTTTAAAGTAACTTCATGAATCATATCCATGCATAAATACTTCCATATGCATTTCTTTGAAAAACAACCCTGGTACCATTTACACAAGACCTCAAATTAATAATGATGCATTGACATCATCTTACGTCAAGTAAATAGCCTCAAAAATGTCTTTCTGCATTTAGTTTGTTGGGATCAAGAGAGTATCGGGCTGAATCTGCTAAAGGCCTGACTCTGGATATTTTTCCAGGGCCTTTTAGAGAATCAGACTGCTACATTCCCCATCATGTCACCCCTTCCTCAAATTATAGGGTTGAAGAGTAGGCCATGCTCTTTCCTGAGGAGAGCATTTCCACCTGACACCCTTTCATTTCTGTTTTCCTTACCCAGATCCATCTTCTGAGATATCTTGGGGCAGTGGTCCCCAACATTTTTGGCACCAGGGACCAGTTTTTCCATGGATGGGGAGGGGCAGGAGGTGGAGCTCAGGCTTGGTGGGGCAGTTCAGGAGGCAGAGCTCAGGTGAGCTTCCCTCACCACCAGGTTCAGGCCATGGACAGGTACCCTCCGCTGACCGGGTTTGGGGACCCCTGTATTAGAGATACCAGGAAAAATGGCTACAGGTTCCTGGAAAGCCAGGGTAATGGTGAATCTTTCCTGCATTTCCATGCTGTCACAGGATGGACACATTAACTTCTCTTATCTCGACTGTCTCACTGGTACCCAGCAGAGTCCAGTTCTAGTTCTGGAGGTGTGACTTAACTTACCTGCAGCCTATTCAGTCCATGACTTCATCATTCACCAAGTAGTTAACTCTGAAAAATATAATTCTACTGTACAGAATAAAGTCTCATCCCTTTGCTCAGCTTCAGAACTTGAGAGTAACATCAGAGGAAACAAATTAGGAAGCACAGGGAATCTTTTTTCTCACCGAGGCAACAGTTTTATGAGCAGAATCTGTCTGATATAACTATTTTGGAACTCTGCAGTCTGGATGAATGCTCACAGGTTCCAGGGGAAGGCATGGAACAAAAAAATTCTGCTCTTAATGCAGTAGTTGCTGCCCATCACCCACCCCTCAGACCGTGACAGAGAGCTGTGCATGAGTTCCTCGAACAGCTTGCACATGGCTTGTAGTAGCCAGGGTAAAGACCTCATTCTCTAAGTTTTGAGGTTCTGTGTTTTGATTGCTCATTGCTGCTTTTGATAATAGAAGTGGGCCAACATTGTTACAACCCTCACTGGCTGAAGTAGGGAATTTAAAGAACCAGACCCTGGGTTTCTCCTCCCCTTTACTTTACCATTTTAGGGGCCATGCATTTCAGGATTAGGACTTTCAAAAACAAATGCATATACAAGGGAATTCATAAAGTTACCATGCATGCCCATGGAATGTTGCAGGATCAAAAATGTATAAGAAAGGCCTGATACTGGCCAAGATGGAGGTGTAGGTGGACACGCTGTGCCTCCTCACACAAACAAAATTAAGGACAACAAGGATTTAGAAACAAGAAAACAACCAGAACTGAGAGAAAATTGAACTGTACGGAGGTTCGATACCATTCATCCAGACCACTAAGAAGGGCGGAGTCACGGCAGGAGGAAGCAGAGGTTGGTGGACCCAGGCATGCAAGCAGCTGCTGGAACACCGGACCTGCAAGTGGCAGCTAGCAGACCCCAGGCACAAGGCGGCTGGCTGACCAGGCAGTCTCACATTCACATGCAGATAATCCAGGTGAAAATGGGGAACAAGACAGAACTCACAACCCAGTGCCCCAGTGCCAGGAAATAAAACCCAAAAATACCAAGACCCCACCCCAACATACAGCATCACAACCCAGCCACTGGGCTGCCTGGCCCTGGAGAATACTTAAGGCTTCGCCCCTCACTACGTAACAGCCGGGACCAGACCAAAAAAAAAAAAAAAAGAACCCCCCCGCAAAACAAAAATGGCTCAAATGGGAGAAAAGATCAAAGCCCTAGAGCCAGTTCATCTAAGCGACCAAGAGATAGCCAGCCTATCACATGCACAGTTCAAAGCACTAGTTATCAGTATGCTCACAGAATTGGTTGATTTTGGTTGCAAATTAGATGAACAGATGAAGGCTACAATAAGTAAAATGAAGGAAAACGTACGGGGAGCCAATAGTGATGGGAGGAAAATTGGAACTCAAATCAATGGAGTGGACTAGAAGGAAGAAAGAAACAACCAAACAGAAAAGAATGAAGAAACAAGAATTCAAAAAAATGAGGAGAGGCTTAGGAACCTCCAGGACATCTTTAAACGTCCCAACATCTGACTTATAGGGGTACCACAAGGGGAAGAGGAAGAACAAGTAGAAAACTTATTTGAACAAATAATAAAGGAGAACTTCCCCAATCTGGCAAAGGAAATAGACTTCCAGGAAGTCCGGGAAGCTCAGAGAGTCCCAAAGAAGGTGGACCCAAGCAGGAACACACTAAAGCACATCATAATTACATTAGCCAAGATTAAAATGAAGGAAAGAATTCTAGAAGCAGCAAGGGATAAGGGGACAGTCAACTACAAAGGAGTTCTCATCAGACTGTCAGCTGATTTCTCAAAAGAGACCCTCCAGGCAAGAAGGGGCTGGAAAGAAGTATTCCAAGTCATGAAAGGCAAGGACCTGCATCCAAGATTGCTCTATCCAGCAAAGCTGTCATTTAGAATGGAAGGGAAGATAAAGTGCTTCTCAGATAAGGTCGAGTTAAAGGAGTTCATCATCACCAAGCCCTTATTATATGAAATGTTAAAGGGACTTATCTAAGAAAAGGAAGATAAAAAATATGACAGCACAAAGACAGGTAACTCACAGATATTAACAACCACACCTAAAACAAAAGCAAACTAAGCAAACAGCTAGACCAGGAACAGAAACACAGAAATGGAGATCACATGGAGGGTTAGCAAGAGGGGTGTGGGCGGAGGAGAGAGGGGGAAAGGTACAGAGAATAAGTAGCATAGACGGTGGGTAGAAAATAGACAGGTGGAAGGCAAGAATAGTGTGGAAAAAGTAGAAGCTAAAGAACTTATGACATATGGACATGAACTAAAGGGGGGGAATGTAGGTGAGAGGGGGTGTGCAGGGTGGAGGGGAATGATGGGGGTGAAATGGGACAACTGTAACAGCATAATCAATAAAGTATAATTTTTAAAAAAAGAAAGGCCTGATAAAAACATAAGTTTACACCCCAGGCTGAACCCTGGCATGGAGACAACCCTATAACAATTTTAAAACCCAGCAAATTTTGGAGGATCTTGAGTTCCTGATTTGCTATATAATAAGATTCAGCTATCCAGGTTTCAGAGAAGAAATCATGAGGCATATAAAGAAACAGGACAGAATACTCCATTCAAAGGAACAAAAATAAATTAGAAACCATGCCTGATGCAGGCCAAGTGGTGTACAGACAAATACTTTAAAACAGCTGTCTTAAGGATTCTCAGAGCTAGAGTAAGACATGAACAAAGTTAAGAAAATATTTAAGAACAAAATGGAAATATCAAAGAGAAAACATAAAAAAGAACCAAGGAGCTCACAAAACTCTAAGTAGGATAAAATCTCAGAGACCCACACCTAGATACATTGGAATCAAACCTTTCAAACCCCAAGGCAACAGAGAATCTTTAAAGCTGCAAGAGAGGAGCAACTTGCTCCATGAAAGGTCCTCTAATATCAAATTTCTAATTAGAAACTTTGAAAGGCAGAACGTAGTAGATTAATATATTCAGAGTGCTAAGGGAACATGTCAACCAAGAATTCCATATCCATTAAAACTATCCTTCAAAAGTAAGGGAATAATTAAGACATTCCCGGAAAAACAAAAAGTACATTTATCTTGTAAGAAATGCTAATAGGAGTCTTTCAGGTTGAAGTAAAATGACACTAAACAGTTTCTTGAAGCCATATGAAGAAATATAGTTTTCTAGTAAGATAATAAATGGGCATTTATGTAAGCTAGTGTTATTGTCACTTTGGTTTCCAGTACCTTTTGTTTATTATATGATATAAGAAACTAATGCATTAAAAAAAACAATTAGTTTCTGAATGCACAGATGGATGGGACAACAAATTGTTGGTTTTATTTTCCCTCTTCGCACTCCCTCCCTCTCTCTAAAGTAAAAAATATTTTCAAAAAATAATTACTCTGATTTTGGACAAACAGCACATTAAGGCACAATTTTGTAACTTTAGTAACCAACAAGAGGTAAGGACTGAGCTGTATAGGAGAATTTTGTGTGCAATTTGAAGTTAAGCTGACATAAATTCAATTTAGAGTGAATAACTTTAAGATGATAAATTTAATCCCCATAATAACCACAAAGAAAATAGACATAGAATATACACAAAAGGAAATAAGTTTAAAAGTTGTGCTAAAATCAACTAAATACAAAAGACAGTAATACAAGAAAAGAAGGACAAAAAAGCTACAAGACATGTAGAAACAAGTAGCAAAAAGGCAGAAGTCTCTCCTTACCAGAAACTACATGATATGTAAATGGATTAATCTCTTTAATCAAAAGACAGAATTTGGTACAGTGGATAACAACAAAAACAAATCATGATCCAGGCATATACTATCTATAAAATAATTTAGAACTAAAGACATAAGTTGAAAGTAAGAGTATAGCAAAAGATATTTTATGCAAATCATAACCAAGAGAGAATAGAGTGGCTACACTAATATCAGACAAAATAGACTTTAATTCAAATACTACAATATAATATTACACTGTATAGAATTATATAGCATATTAAAATAATCCAATTGATCAATTGGAATTTATTCCTGGAATTCAAGGATGGTTCAACATGTGAACATCAGTAAATATACCACATTAAAAGGTGAAAGACAAAAACCACATGAATATCTCTCTTAATGTATAAATATTTGACAAAATTCAACACTTTTATGATAAATACTCAAAAACAAACTAGTAATAGAAGGAAACTAATACAGGTCATGTATGAAAGACTCAACATAATACAGGCCATATATGAAAAACTCACAGGTAACATATTTCATGGTGAAAAACTGAAAGCTTTTCCTGTAAAGATCAGGAATATGACAAGTATGCCCACTTTTGCCACTTCTGTTGATAGTACTTGGAAGTTCTAACCAGAGTAAATGCAAAAGAAAGAAAAAGAGAGAGAGATGAGAGAGGGAGGGAGGAAGGAAGGAAGAAAAGGCATCTAAATTGGAAAGGAAGAATAAAAGTATCTGTTTGCAGATGACATGGTCTTATATAATAGAAAAGATTCCAGATACACCCCCCCCCCAAAAAAAAACCTGTTAGGACTAACATATAATTCAACAAAGCAGCAGGATACAAAATCAGCATGTAAAAATCAGTTGCATTGCTATACACTAACAATGAATAATCTGAAAGGAAATTAAGAAAATCTTGTATTACATCAAAAAGAGTAAAATATTTAGAAATTAACTTATTCAGGGAGGTGAAAGACTTGTACATTGAAAACTACAAAACATTGCTGAAAGAATTAAAACAAATAAATGGAAAGACATATGTTTATTGATTGGACTTAATATTGTTGATGAGAGTAGTACCCAAACCAATGCAGTGTAATCCCTCTCAAAATCCTAATGACTTCCTTTTTATCTGAAATGGAAAAATTTATTTAAAAATTGATTAGGAATCTCAGGGGACCTTGAATAATCAAAACAGTCTTGAGAAAGAACAAATTTGGATGACTGACAGTTCCTGGTTTCAAAATGTATTACAAAGCTGTAGTAATACAAACTATACAATACTGGGATAAAGACAGATACAGATGATTAGATTAGAAAAGAAGAGAGAGCCCAGGCATAAACCCTCAATAGTGGTCAAATGATTTCTGACAAGAATACCAAGACTATTCAATGTGGAAAAGACACTCTGTTCAATAAATATTGCTGGGCAAACTGTATACCTTAATGGAAAAGGATGTTAATTGGACCATTAACCCACACCATATATAAATTAACTCAAAATGGATCAAAGACCTAAATAGGTAAGAGTGAAAACTATAAAACTCTTAGGGGAAATATAAACTATAAACTCATAGTGGAAAATTTCATGAAGTTGGATTTAGTTATAATTTCTTCAATATTACGCCAAAGGCCCAGGCAGTAAAAGAAAAAAGTACATTGGACTTGAAAATTAAAACGTCTTGTGCATTAAAGAGAGAGAATATATTTGCCAGTCACTTAAGTGATTAATATCCAGAATATATAAAGAACTCTTATAACTCAACAACAAGAAAAACTGAACACACAATTGAAGAATGAATGAAGAACTTTAATAAACATTTTTGTAAAGAAGATATACAGATGTGCAATAAGCAGATGAAAATATGCTAACCAACACTAATCATTAGGGAAATGCAAATCAAGACAACAATGAGTTACCACTTTACACCCATTATGATGACTTATCAAAAAAAAACAAACCCAAAAAGTAACAAATGTTGGAAAGGATGCGGAAAAATTAGAACATTTTTGCACTGCTAGTGGGAATGTAAAACAATGCAATCGCTATGAAGAACAGTATAATAGTTACTGAAAAAATAAATATACGATTACCATTTAATATGTTAATTCCACTACTGGGTATATACCTAATCCAAAAGGATTGAAGGCTGAAATTCAAACAGATAATTATATACCAATGTTCATGGTACTGTTATTTACAATAGTTAAAAGGTGGATACAAACCAAATGCCCACTGATGGATGAATGATAGATGCCTACAATTGAATAATTTTTAGCCTTGAAAGGGAAGGAAATTCTGAGTACTTGATTCCACATGAATGAATGTTGAAGACATTATGCGAAGTGAAGTTAGCCAGACACAAAGGACAACTATTGTATGTTCCCACTTATTTGCAGTACACAGAAGAGCCACATACCTAGACATAAAAAGTCAAAATGCTGGTTAGCGGGGTTGCAGGGGAAGAGGGAGTTATTGTTTAATGATTACAGAATTTCAGTGCAGGATGATGAATGAATTCTGGAGGTGGATAGTGGTGATGGTTTTACAATAATGTAAATATACTTAATCCTACTGAAATGTACACTTAAAATGATAAATATAGGTTCTGGCCAAGATGGAGGTGTAGGTGGAAACACTTCACTTCTTTGCATAACCAAAGAAAGATAACATCCAATTTAAAAACAGTAAATAACCAGAACTGCCAGAAAGTCAAACTGTGTGGAACTCCAAAGGAGTTAAAAAATATTCGTCCAGAATGATAGGGGTGCGGATGGGCAGATGGGCAGATGGGTGGAGAGAGGCAGTGGACCATGCCAGGGGGAAGTAGGAGTTGGCCGACTAGGAAGCTAAAGACTCAAAATCTCTGGATGTAGAATCCTGTGGGGGTTGCAAAGGAGGGAGAAACTCCCAGTCTCACAAGGGAGTTGGTTGGAAAGTGGGGCTAGAGCTGAGCAAGTGAACGGCATTGTTCTCTCTCTGACCCTTCCCCCACAGACAGCACCATAATGCAGCAAAGATGGTTGCCTCGCCTTGGTGAATACCTAAGACTCCACCCCTTATAACATAGCAGGTGCACCACGGCAAATAAATATGGCCCAAATGAAAGAATAGATCAAAACTCCAGAAAAGGAGCTAAGTGACAAGGAGATAGCCTATCTGATACAGAGTTCAAAACACTGGTAATCAGGATGCTTACAGAATTGATTGAGCTTAGTCGCAAAACGAAGGAAGAAATGAAGGCTTATACAAAGTGAAATAAGGGAAAATACAGTGGGAACTAACAGTGAAGGGAAGGAAACCTGGACTCAAATCAACAGTTTGGAACAAAAGGAAGAAGTAAACATTCAACCAGAACAGAATGAAGAAACAAGAATGTAAAAAACTGAGGCGAGGCTTAGGAACCTCTGGGACAACTTTAAGTGTTACTACATCGGAATCATGGCGGGAAGGAGAAGAGGAAGAGCAAGAAATGGAAAACTCAGTTGAAAAAATAATGAAGGAAAAACCTTCCCAATCTGGTGAAGGAAATAGACTTCTAGGAAGCTCAGAGAGTCCCAAAGAAGTTGGACCCAAGGAAGCATAAACCAAGGCACATCATCATTAAATTACCCAAGATTAAAGATAAGGAGAGAATCTTAAAAGCAGCAAGAGGAAAGGAGAGAGTTACCTACAAAGGAGTTTCCGTTAGACTATCAGCTGATTTCTCAAAAGATGTGGCTGAAAGGAGCTAGAAAGAAATATTTCAAGTCATGAAAGGCAAGGGTCTACATCCAAGATTACTCTATCCAGCAAAGCTATCATTTAGAATGGAAGGGCAGATAAAGTGCTTCCCAGTAAGGTAAATTTAAAGGAGTTCATCATTATCAAGCCCTTATAAATGAAATGTTGAAGAGACTTATCTAAGAAATAGAAGATCAAAAACTATGAACAGTAAAATGACAACAAACTCACGCCTATGAACAACTGAACCTAATACAAAAACAAAAAGAAACTAAGCAAACAGCTAGAACAGGAACAGAATCGCAGAAATGCAGATCACATGGAGGGCTGTCAGTGGGAAGAGGGAGAGGGAGAATGGGGGGGGAAGGTACAGGGAATAAGAAGCATAATTGATAGACATAAATTAGACAGGGGGAGGTTAAGCATGGTATAGGAAGTAGAGAAGCCAAAGAACTTACATGTACAACCCATGGACATGAACTAAGTGGGGAGGATGCTGGAAGGTGGTGGGGTGCAGGGTGAGAGGAGATAAAAGGGAAGAAAGAATTGGGACAACTGTAATAGCATAATCAATAAAATATACTTTAAAATAAAATGAAAAATAGTAAAATTTTTGTTGTGTATATTTTACAGTAAAAATAAAAACACTACAGACTGCTTGCTATACTCCCCCTATGCTGTATTTTACCACTAGGTGCCTTTTATTGCTTTCAGGTAGTCCTCCCTATCCAGATTGTACCTTCCTCTCTTCCTTTGTTCTCAGTGTCCACTTCTCTCCCTCCCTTATCTGGCTGTGATTCTGGCCCATCCTTTAAGACCAAATTCTTGGGCCTCTCATGAAATCTTTCCTGATGTATGTATTCCATTGTGCCCTCCATTTTGAAATAGTGTTAAAAGTATGAGTAGAAATGGGCAGGGGGTGAAATGGGGTGTAGAAATGAATTTGTAGATTGAGTGTCCAAGGTGTGTTCTAAGCATCCACAGTGTGAGGCTCTAAATTTATTATCCACATTTCAGAAGTGAGAAAGGCACTAGCTGACAGCAGGGTTGGGCCTCAAACCCAGGCAGTATGGTTCAATTCCCTTCTGTTCATCACTTCCCACTTGGGCCTCAGGCCTGAGAAAGCTTTGGGACAATGGGATTTAGAGGAAGGATGAGCTGTAGTTTAGTCTTTGTCATTACTGAATATGAATTTTAGTCAATCACATGATACAATATTGATTCATTTGGTTATAAATCTTTTAAATTCTTAAAACTCAGTCTGTTATGCTTTACTATCGTTTAATTTTTATGTGTTGTCTGTTCTTCTCTCTGCCTAGATTTAAAGTTCCTGAGAGCGATACTTTTTGCATATATTCTCCAAACAGCTCACCCAGGATCTTGAATTTGTAGATTCTCAAGTGCTGCTGACTGGATAGTAACAGAGGTTTAAAGGTTTGGAACACACAGCACCAAGGTCACAGTCAAAAGCAGGACCTAGATATCCCTCCTACCTTCACTAGGGAAACCTTCTTCCTACCCTTCACTGTGAGTCATAGGCAAGGCTGGCTCCTTGGTGAGCAGGGCTCTTTTTGTGTTACAGGCACACATGGCATTCAGGGATGTGGCTGTGGATTTCACCCAGGAGGAGTGGATGCTTCTGAGCCCTGCTCAGAGGTCCCTGTACAGGGAGGTGATGCTGGAAAACTACAGCAACCTGGTTTCACTGGGTAAGCCTTAGTATTCCAATTCATGCTGCTGGGCATTTGTGGGTATGCCTGAAGGAGCCATCTTGCCTTCTGACTTGGCCCTTGAGTCTATAACTTGCAGCCACCTTGTTTTCTTTTCCTCTGAGCAGGAATTCCATTTTCTAAACCAAAACTCATCATCCAACTGGAGCAAGGGAAGGAAACCTGGAGACAAGAGAGAAAATGCCCACCAGCCACCTGTCTGGGTGAGTGGGAACTCTTGACAAATGGATCATAGAGTTGTGGGCAGGTGAGGGGGTGGGGTAGAGGAGACATTACTCAAGTGCTGGAGAGGGAATGTTCTTACCGCCAGGCTGCCATTTGCATTGCCTGGCATAACCCTTCCAGACCTTCATTATTACACCAGTACTGGGCTTTCCTGGTATGTCTTTTTCCACTAGAAGCCTTTCTTCTACTAGAGTTTCCCTCTCTACCCTGCTCAGTTTTCTTCCATATTCATAGGCTTCTTTCTTTTGTTACTGTTTTTTTTTTTTGTTTTTTTTTTTTTTAAGATTAAGCAAGAATGTGGGAAGAAAAAAAAACAAAAACAGTGAGCTAAAGAAATAAGGCAAGCCCGGGGGGCGGGAGGGGAAGAGGGAAGGCTAAAATCCAACTGAGAAATTGAAATGGAATTCTTAAAAAACTGAGCCAAAAATAGTTTTTACATTTTCAAATGGCTATGTAAGTAACTATGTAATATCCTCAATTTTACCTCTTACCCTCAAAGCTTAAACTATTTGCTTCTGACTGTTTAAGAAAAAGTTTGCTAACCTGTACTCTAAGGAATTATGATATAGCCCTAAATTTTCTTATTTTATTCATTTTGGCTACTTTGTATAAAGATGTAAGAACATTGCAATTGCACATTTCCATTTGCCCCATCCTCCAACATCCTTTATTCTGTAGTTGTCATTTTATTACACCTACATACATGGTAAATTCCCGAGTACAATATGTAATTTTTATCAAGAAAAAAATATTCTTTTATATGCATTCAGATAATTGACCATTTTCAATACTATTCCTTTTTTTTTTAAATCTGGAGATCTGAGTTTCCACCAGGTATCATTTTTCTTTAGCCTAAAATACTTGCTTAGTGTTCTTTGTGTTGGAGGTAGCAGTATATTTGCATGTATTTTGTTTTTCTGAAGGTGTCTTTATTTCTTCTTCAGTCTTTTTATCATTGTTGACATGATTACAGATGTCTGCCATTCTCCCCACCTTTGCTTCCCTCCACATGGCCCTCAACTCCCCCTAGCCTTTACCACATTGTTGTCTGTGTCCATGGGCTATGCATAATATGTTCTTTTTAAAATTTTTGTGTTTTTAATTATATTTTATTGATTATGTTATTACAGTATAATCCTAATTTCCTCCCTTTTCCCACCTCCATTCAGCAACCCCCACTCCCTCAGGGAATCTCCACACTTTCTTCATGTCCATGGGTCATACATATAAGTTCTTTGGCTATTCCATTTCCTTACTGTACTTTACATCCCCATGGCTATTCTATAACTACCTATTTGTACTTCTTAATCTTCTTATCTCTTCATCCATTCCCCCACACCACCCTTCTGTCTGGCAACCATCAAAATGGTCTCCATATCCATGATTCTGTCTCTGTTCTTCCTGTTTCCTTAGTTTACTTTTTTAGAGTCATTTGTTCATAGATATGTATTTTTGCCATTTTATTGTTCATAGTTTTGATCTTTTCATTTTCTTAAATAAGTCCCCTTAACATTTCGTATATAATAGTCGTTTGGTGGTGATGAACTCCTTTAGTTTTCTCTTGTCTGGGAAGCTCTTTATCTGCCTTTTGATTCCAAATGATAGCCTGGCTGGGTAGAACAATCTTGGCTGTAGGTCCTTGCTTTTCATGACTTCGAATATTTCTTGCCAATCCCTTCTAGCCTGCAAAGTTTCTTTTGAGAAATCAGCTGACAGTCTTACAGAAACTCCCCTATAGGTAACTAACTACATTTCTCTTGTTGCTTTTAAGATTCTCTCTTTATCTTTTACCTTTGGCATTTTAAATGGGGTGTCTTGGAGTGGGCTTCTTTGCATCCATCATAATTGGAACTCTCTGTGCTCCCTGGACTTGCATGTCTATTTCCTTCACCAAATTAGGGAAGTTTCCTTTCACAATTTTTTTCAAATAGATTTCCAATTTCTTACCCTTTCTCTTCTCCTTCTGGCACGCCTATGATGTGAATGTTGGACCTCTTAAAGTTGTTCCAGAGGCTGCTTATATTATCCTGATTTTTTTGGATTCTTTTTTCTTATTGCTCTGATTGGTTGTTTTCTTACTTCCTATGTTCCAAAATTATTGATTTGATTCTCTGCTTCATCCACTCTACTGTTGCTTCCTTATAAATTATTCTTTTTTTTTTTCAATTAATGTATCCTTCGTTTCTGACTGGATCTTTTTTATGCTTTTCAGGTCCTCACTATATTCCTTCAGCATCCTTAAAATCAGTGTTTTGTACTCTGCATCTGATAAATTGCTATCTCTATTTCATTTAGCTCTTTTTCCGGAGTTTTGATCTGTTCTTTCATTTGGGCCATGTTTTTTGTCCCTTTGTGTTTGTTTCTGTGTATTAGATAGAGCTTCTTTGACTCCATGTCTTAGTAATATGGCTTAATGTAGCAGGTGTTCTATAGGGTTCAGTGACACAGCCTGCCCTATCACCCAAGCTGGTTACTCAAGGTACAACCTTCATATGGGCTGAGTACACTATCCTCTTATAGGTCAGCCTTGATTGCTATTGACAGGTCAATGGGAGCTGCAAGGATTGGCTATGACCACTTACCACCAAGTTCCACTCTCTGTGGAGGACCATCTGTGCAGGGGCAAGGCAGTGGTGCTCTGACATGGTCTGTAGCTGTCCATGGGGTACACAGGCTCTGGGGCTTCCTGGATGGTGCAGCCAGGGTCAGCCCCCATCTGTTTTTTGTCCAGGACCACCATTCCTGAGCTACAAAGCAGACTGAGATGGCTGCTACTCATGCTGGGCTTGGAGATTCTCAGGTGAAGCCAAGCTGTTAATCTAGGCTGGCTGCTACTAGTGCTGCATGTGGGGCTCACTATGGCCAGCTGTTCCTTTTTTGAGAGGATTTAGGAAATTGTGAAGAATGAGCACAAACCAGCCATTCACATGGAAAAGCAGCTTGTGTGGCCTGGTAAGTTGGGTGGGGCGGAGTCTCTGGGAATCTCTAAGGTGGGTCAAACAGTATTAGCCAGGTTGGTAGAGTCTCAGATATAGCATGAGCATGCCGGCTCTGTTGGGGTAGTGTTTAGGAGAGACAATGGCTTCTGCTCACTTTGATGCCAGGCACTTTAGTTTCTCTCTCTGTGCCATGGGTGCCTTTTAAGCTGCTACCCCAGTGCTGGACTTCAGAGGGATTGAGTCTGACTAGATGAGTCTGTGTGTGGGTTCTTTAAGAGGAACTGCTTGGTGCTTAAGCAGTATCTTCCACCAACTCAGTCCCCACTGGTTTTTGAAGCCAGAAGTTGGGGGGACATATCTTCCTGGCCCTGGAGCCCTGGGCTGGAGAGCCTGGGGTGGGGTTGGAACTCCTCACTCCTGAGTCCTGAACTTTTATCCACCTCACATGGGTGTAGGACTGTCTTGTTCTGTGTCTGCACCCCTCCTACCAGTCCAGATGGATGTGGTTTAATTCTGTATTTGCCAGACTTCCATTCAACTTTATTTCTGATGGTTCTGAGTGATTGTTGCTGTATATTTTAGTTGTAATTTTGATGTAGTTGTGCAAAAAGGCAATCCATGTCTGCCTACACCACCATCTTGACCAAAAGTTGCATATATGTCTTTTTGCTAATCTCTTCTAGTAACTCTCACCCCTTAACCTGCTGAGATCTATCAATTCACCTTCAGTCTTGAAGGATATTTTCACTGCATATAGAATTTTAGATTGTTTTATACATCGCTTCAGCACTTTTAAGATATTGTTCCCCTCTTCTGGCCTCCATTGTTTCTGATGTGAAGTCAGCTGTCATTTCCATAATTGTTACCTTGTTCTTTTGTAATATTTTTCCCTCCTTCTGGCTACTTTCAAACCTTTCTGTGTATGTTTGGTACTCAGCTGTTTGACTATGATGGGACCGTTCGGGGATGCTTTTCTTTGTATTTTTCCTGCTTGGGGTTCACTGAGATTTTTGAATCTGTAAATTTATGGCTAGAATCAAATTTGGGAAATTTTCAGCCATTATTCCTTCACATGTTTTCTTTTTTTTTCCTCCTCCATTCTCTCCCTCTGGGACTACAATTAAATGTATATTAGTCCTTTTGACATTGTCCCACAGGTCATGGACCCATATTTTGAAATCTTTTTTTCTCCCTGTTGTTCAGAGTGGGCAATTTCTATTGATCTTTCTGCAAGTTTACTGTCTCTTCTGTCATCTTCAATATGCTGTTAAGCCCTGGCCAGTGCATTTTTCATTTCAGATATTGTATTTTGTGGTTTTGACATTTCCATTTACTCTTATTATTCTCTGCTGATATTTCCTATCTGTTTGTTAATGGTGAGCAGATTTGCTTTTACCTTCTTTAATAGAATAACTCAGATGCTTAATGGATATATTCCTAAATGAAAAAATTGCAGAACAGTGTTGTTCAGGGGTTTTTTTTTTTTTTTGTTAAAAAAGAGAAGTATATGAAAGACCATATACCATTATATTTATGTGAACATAGAAGTCTGTATTGTTATTTACCATAACTAGTGATTACCTTGGTGGGGATAGAATTGGAGAGATTGGGACAAGGGCTTCTGGGAATTTTTCTTTCTACTTGGGATTATTTTTAAATGACAGAAGTATAGGTAACTTTAAGGACTTATGTGTGTGTTTTTAATTTTTTAGATACTTTCAACAATTTTATAAATGTTTAATCCACAGAGAAGTATATGTTTTCTTATTTTATGTAAGAAATTTTCTTTTGCTATTTCATTAAATTTAAAAGAGAGTCTTACAATTAATTGTCCTAGAATCAAGGGATTATAGCATGTATAATAGAAATTATTTCTATTTTTCAAGTTATATCCTTATTTTTTATCTACTAGGAAGAGTCATAAAACCCCACAATATCATTGTAATTTATTGAAACCTTCCATTTATTTCTGAGTTTTTGCCTTATATTTTACTTTGGTAGACTTAGGTATATAAAAATTTATCACAACTTATTCTCATTTATTCATGTAGTTTTTTAACATTAAAATTCTTTTTGTTCCATGTGATACTCCTTTTAACTTTTCTTTCTGTTTAGTCTTAGCACTGCCTGTGTTGTGTATTTTTTGGTATAGTATTTCTGTGTTCATCTTTTTATTTTAAAAAATAATGTGATTTAGGTGTTTTACTTTTAAATAGTAGCATGTAACTGATATTACATTTTATGCCAGATGAAGGGTTGTTTTTTATAATGGGACTGTGGCCTTTTCACATTTACTGTAATAACTGGTAAGTTTCATAGGAGTCACTTAGGAGCTGACTATGGGGCATATGCATAGGTGCTTGACTATAGTGATAGAAAAGGTCCAGGCAGAGGAAGTAAAGGCTACCAAAACAAAATACCACAGGCTAGGTGGCATAAGTAACAGTTTATTTTCTTACAGTTCTGAAGGCATAGAGTTCTTGGACATTTATTATGTCAGCAGGTTTGGTTGCTCATGAGACCTCTGTCCTTGGCGTGCAAATGGCTGCCTTTTTACTATGTCCTCACATGGCCTTTTCTCTGTGCATATACATCCCTGCTGTTTCTCCCTCCTCTTGTAAAGATATCATTTATATTGGATTAACCCCACCCTTTTGAGCTTTTTTTTTTTAACATTAATTTCCTCTTTAAAGGCCCTATCTCCAAACACAGTAGCATTTTATATAGAATGGAATAATTCTGGAATGTAGATGGGTGCATAGTTGGTTTTTAAAAGTTCAGATCATTGATCAAGGAAAGAATCTTCAGGTAGATCTGGTAAGATCTGTAACTGGTTTTTCAAATTGTGTGGTCATTTATTGCCTTCAGCTGACTAGAACCAGTTGTGATGAAACAATACATTTAATGTTAACATCTACACAAGGGGTACTATAAGAAGAAAGTTTTTCTTTTATATTGATTTCTGAGGAAATTTTTATTTAAATTAATTATGGAAATTATCAGGGCTTAAATTGGTCAGGAGCACCAGGAAGGAGCATCTCTTAAGGCTGTTTTTATTGCTCATTGCTGAAAACCTGCTGCCTTGTAGGAATTCTGGCTCATAGTAATCTTCTAATAAATATTCGTTGGTGAGTAGGGAAGCTAGTTCAGGCATCTCACACATGATCTCTTTAGCTACTAGGAGTTCTCCAGACTGCTCTCTCAATCTATCCCTTTGTCTTCATAGGGAAATAGGGAAAGACCTGGCATTTCCACATGGGTACTCTGGTTAGAGATCTCTCAGTCAAAGAAAATACTTGTGGACACAGCTTACATTTGTGTTGATGGATGTGAGTTAGAAGATAATTGTAGTGGAGTGGGGTGAAGACTTGCATATGGGCCCTATTCGCAAAGCCAAAACTGTCTGTGATGCTTTTATAGTCTGATATGTAGGTTTAGGAGTGGATTTTCTGGATGTAATGGAAGATGTTGTGATAGGTTAGAAAAGTAGTCATGTAAAGGAAGGTCTTATTTGGGTAGCACTTAAGTTTTAAGTATTTTGAAGAACATTTGAATCTCGACATCAGAATTGGCATAATTACTTGGGTTTCCCCAATGAATCTCAGTTCTGACTTAGACTCTTCTCTCTGCAGGACAACCAAAGCCAGAACTCCACCTCTGTGCTTTCTGCCCTCCAGATCTCTCTAGTCAGAAGTTACACATGCAGCACATGATGTGTAATCATGCTCCCTGGATGTTCCCATGCTTGTGTGCAGAAAATTACATTCTGTCAGCAGATCTGTGCAAGGGGGAACAAAAAAAGCAGCAACAAGCCTCTGATCCAGGTTCCTGGAGTGATACAGCAGAAGGTCAAGAGAGAGAAGGGATCAAGCCTTCATTTGGAAAGACAAAGAAAAGAACTTTAGCAGCATTTTCCAAGCCACCCCAAAGGCAGCCGGTTGGCTCTAGGAATGGCATCAGAGGGGTGGAATTAGAGGCCAGTCCTGCTCAGATGGGGAGTCCTGAGGAAACAGACAAATTGTTGAAGAGGATTGAAGTCTTAGGATTTGGAACAGTCAATTGTGGAGAGTGCGGACTGGGCTTCAGCAAGATGACCAACCTGCTTAGTCACCAGAGGATACACTCAGGGGAGAAGCCTTATGTGTGCGGGGTGTGTGAGAAGGGCTTTAGTCTAAAGAAAAGTCTTTCCAGGCACCAAAAGGCACACTCAGGGGAGAAACCTATTGTATGCACAGAGTGCGGACGAGGATTTAACCGGAAATCAACACTTATCATACACGAGAGAACACACTCTGGCGAAAAGCCTTATATGTGCAGTGAATGTGGGCGAGGCTTTAGTCAGAAGTCAAACCTCATCATACACCAGAGGACACACTCGGGGGAGAAGCCCTATGTGTGCCGGGAGTGTGGGAAAGGCTTTAGTCAGAAGTCAGCTGTCATTAGACACCAGAGGACACACTTAGAAGAGAAGACCATCGTGTGCACTGATTGCGGACTAGGCTTCAGTGATAGATCAAACCTCATCTCACACCAGAGAACACACTCAGGGGAGAAGCCTTATGCCTGCAAGGAGTGTGGGCGGTGCTTTAGGCAGAGGACAACCCTTGTCAACCACCAGAGGACACACTCAAAGGAGAAGCCTTATGTGTGTGGAGTGTGTGGGCACAGCTTTAGCCAGAATTCAACCCTCATCTCACATAGGCGGACACACACTGGGGAGAAGCCTTACGTGTGTGGGGTGTGTGGGCGAGGCTTTAGTCTGAAGTCACACCTCAACAGACACCAGAACATACACTCAGGGGATAAGCCTATTGTGTGCAAGGATTGTGGGCGAGGCTTCAGCCAGCAATCAAATCTCATCAGACACCAGAGGACACACTCAGGGGAAAAGCCCATGGTGTGTGAGGAGTGTGGGCGAGGCTTCAGCCAGAAGTCAAACCTCATTGCACACCAGAGGACACACTCAGGGGAAAAGCCATATGTGTGCAGGGAGTGTGGGCGAGGCTTCAGTCACCAGGCAGGTCTTATCAGGCACAAGAGGAAACACTCAAGGGAGAAGCCTTACGTGTGCAGACAGTGTGGACTAGGCTTTAGCAATAAGTCAGCTTTAATCACACATAAATGGGTACATTCAAAAGAGAAGACCTGTGTACATAGAGAGTGTGGTCAAGGCTTTATCCAAAAGTCATACCTCATCTTACATCAGATGACACACCAGGAAGAGAAACCTTAGGTGTACAAGGCATGTGGGCAAGGCTTTAGCCAGAAGTCTCACCTCAATAAACACAGGAAGATGAAATCTTTCCACCAACTGCCACTCCACACTGACCCTGAGACCTATTTGGGGTAATATTCTGACCTGTTACACTCTTTGAAAATGAAGATGGTGGCAAGGACTAAGTAATCAAAATTTTTACACTTTTATGGAGTAGAAAAGTACATTCCATAAGTGGTCAAAGGTCATTTGGCTTAGTTTACTTTCTTCACACTAAGTCTTTATGTTTTGTGGCCTTTTGTTCTAATAAACTTTGCTTCTTTACAAATCTGTAACTTTTTCTGTATACCTCATTTATCACCTATAAAGATAAGGAATAAGGAGTGGTACAGATCTCTTGAATTCCTAAGTCCACTATTTCACAAGAATTCAGTTTCTTGGAAGACATAAAAACTGAGTTACTGGTATACTTATTAGAAAGTCTGGTCTCTTGTATAGGGAGAGAATTTAGGAAATGTGTTCAGGGATTTCAGGTAAGGGGAGGAAATCTTCCAGGTTTCTTCCAGAAAATATGGCTTCCACTGGAGTCCACTTTCATCTGGAACTACTCTCATCTCTTGGCTTCTGTGACAGCTCCCCTTGCATCTCTCCTCTTAGTGCTCAAATATCTATTGTTGTCTGTGCTGAATCATCTCCTAACCAACTTTTTTGCTTTTGTCAGACTTTAGTCCCTAGTTCTGACATGGTGCCTCCTTAACAATGCAATGTCCTAAGCACTCCATCCCCAAGGGGTCTTTCAGTTATGACCAAACAATTCCTTAGTCTTAGAGCCTTGGGTCTCCAGTCACACCCATATCAGACCACCCTTAGCTATATTTTCATATCAGCACTCTAAAAATATAATGGCCTTTAACACTGTTCTTTCCTAGGTCCTCCAATAACAGGGCTAAGACTCTTGAAGCCACACTCCCAAATTAGTCCTGAAATATGAGGGTTTCACAGTCATGTGCCTCATCACTCCATCGCAGGCCTAGTCTCCATGCCAGCCATCTCATAACTGGTCTAAGGTCTCTTAGGCAAACACACTCAATAGTTTTCCTGTTTTACAAGGCTGAAGATACATGTTTGAAGTTTCTTAATATAACCTCCTTCATTGTGTTTGAGTCCAAAAGTTTTGCCCAAAACAAGTGATCTTTAATGATCATCTCAAGGATGCAGGTGTAATACTCTTTTTTAAGACTTAAGAAGATTTAAGTGTGTAGTTCCTAGACCCTCTCTTAACTACACAAAATGGTTTCTATGAATTTCAAGGATATCAGCCTGTAGCACTCTGACACTCAACCCAAACCCAAGAGGGATTTGACTTGAAGAGCTTTGTAGATGTAGTTTCGGGGAACCCATGACATTTGCAACAGAAACACCAGCTTAGCTGAAAAGGACAAAGAAAGACCCCAGTGGGCAGGGAGACAGGCTAAGAAATGTACTAAGCTGCAAAGAGGTCATTTTTTATAGAAGGAGGAATAACTCAGAGGGTAGACACAAAAGCTATGGAGAATTACTTCCAGGGGCAGTACAGTGCACTAAACAAAGAGCCAGTGGCATGTGCCCAGCTGAATTTCTGAAATTCTATGAACTAGTACCTGTTGTGTGTATACTAAATCTCCATTTTTTTTGAAAAGAAGTATTTTAATTATCTTATCCCTGAATAAACACTGAATATCAGATATGCTTCTTCAGTTGCAAATCTTCAGATTAAGCATCATCTGTATACTCTGACCTGATTTAGATAAAAAGATCCTGAACTTTGAGCCAGTGCCACAGTGGGTTATGGCTTTGAGAGGGTCTTAGGGATGAGTATGTATTTCACATGGGACAGACATGAACTGGTATTCAAAGGGTGGACTGTGAAGATAGTCCCCAAGATGGATGTCATCAGTTCCTTCTCATATAATCTCATACATATGATTACATAGAGACCAGTTACCCTCCCCAGGAATTGGCTGGCATTAGTGACTTGCTTGATCAGCAGAATGTAGGGTAAGTGATATTATAGGATTTCCGATGCTATTTCATGAGAAGCCATATAGCTTCTACTCTGAACCCTGATACCATGCTGTGAAAACCTCAAGCCACATATACCTCATAGAATCACTCTGGTCAACAGCCCCCACTGAGCTAGCCAACAGTGAATACTGACTCTGCTATTTGTTTGAGCCGTCTTGAAGCCCCACTCTGTCAAGTCTTCAGACCTTAAGTGAGAACCACTCTGCTGAGCTCAGTGAATCTAAACAACTGAGGGATAATGATAATAAAATTGTTGTCTTAAGACATATTTTAGTATTGTGTGTTATACAGTAATAGATAATTGTAACACCTTTATAACTTAGGACTGACTCTTCTAACTGACTCAGAATCTTGAAGCCATAATAGAAATAGGTCAAGTTTGGCTACAGAGAAATAAATTCTGAAAGGCAACCCACACCTTCAGCCAAAACAAAAGACAAACTGGAGGGAAATAATGCAGTCCATATCACAAAGAAATCTGCATAATATTTCTAGACATAAAGTTTTAAACATTAATACAACCAAAAAAGTACTCAGACTGGTTAGACTCAGGAAGATTACAATACTGAAAGTTTTTTTTATTTGAAGATTTCCTTAATATTAGTCAAAATACAAATGAAAACCACACAGATGCCATTTACACCTATCAGATTGGCAAAAATTACAAAATTTGAAAGCATTTTGTTGTAGACTGGAGACAGGTACACCTATTAATCTTGGGAATATAAATTGGTACAAGTCTATGGTGGATAACTTGGTGATTGCTATCATAGTAAAAATTTATATTCCCCTTGAGCCCATAATCTCACTTAATGGAATTTATTCAATAGCTATGCATATTCATGTGCAAAATGGCTTATATTTTTAGTTAAGTAGTGTTGGGAACTGCCCTGCCTGGTTTCAGGAGCTGTAACTGCCCCCCATGGCTAAGGGTGAGTGAGCGACCTTCAAACCATCAGCCACTAAGGAGACAAAGCTTATCTCCCTGGCAGGGGTGCCATTTCTGCTCCTTTTACTTCATCCATAACTGGCCCCCAATGCTTGATTGGTTAGCCAATGATGGGTAACATTCCCCAAGGGGGGAATGACCTAAGACAGGCACGATCATGTGGAGGCCCCAAGGAAGGACTTGGGGGCTACAGCAAAAGGGGGTGATGGACCCTCAGCTTTGACATAGCCTGAGTCCTCATTCTGTCTGCAAGAAGCCTCGTAATCTCTTGGCTGCCTTGCTTCCCCTGCCTGACTTAAGCCTGAGACAGTGCCTTAAGCCTGAAACAATGCTGGTGGTGGATGCTGCCCTGTGCTGGAAAGGGCAGGTTCCCTAGGGTGATCAGACCTAAGAAAGACTATATAAAATCTTGTGAAACCTGCTTTGTTTAGAATGCTCTCAATTAAAGAAGGGTCCAAGCAAGAAGTGAGTTTGTTCCTCAAAGTTTTATTGCTCTTTAGCTATCTGACCCTGACTCAAAATATCTGACCCTCAGAGTTCTTTGTAGTTATCTATTGTTTGATCCTTACTGCCTGACAATGATTAATGAGCCTGTATTCCTATGCAAAACAAACCCAATAAAAGCCTATTGAGGAAAAGGCTCTTGGCACTTCTCCTTTGAGAGATTGCCACCTTTCCTCCCCAAGCAGATCATGTCTTGGTAGACTAATTCTCATCAGGGTGGTGGTGGGGGGGGGGGCCCTGCGGGCAGAGCCCCCCCAACAAAGTAGTATTTTCAAATTTTAATAAAGAAAAAATATGCATCAACTGAGGAACTCATTAAATAAAAGTCGATCATGCAGTATGTTGCTGTTATATTGTCAAATAATGGGAGAAAAATCTCTAATATTAATCGGGGGAAGGTTGGGGGCAGTATGAGAACACTATGACTAGTATGCTGTTTTAGGTGTAAAAAAAGCAGTAGAACAACATTTTTCAGAAGAACTAATTAAAGGATTTATACTTTGCAATTTCAAAACTTACTAAAGCTCACCAATCAACTAATCAGTGAAGTTTCTTGATCAAAAGCCCTACTGCTAAATTATCCTCCAAAATAGCACAGGAGATGCAATTTTTTAAAAATCTAAATTTAAACAATTTAATTTGTGTACCAAAACTTAACACACTTGATTTTCCCTCTAAAATGGCCCAGAAAGACATTACCACATTGGTCTTGCAAAATCAATTTTTTACCCAAATGCATGAAGCCTTAGGGTTTTTGGAAATAATTTTTATTCCAGACTTTTCTAAGATGACCCAAGTATGTGATTTTTCATATATATATATAAAATTGTTAGAGTGGTATGGTTATAAATTCTATGCTATATACTTTTTTTTTTTTACAAAATGGCTGAGAAATACACTTTTGCATCCAAACTTATTCAAATTATTGGTTTGGTGGTGCACAAATCCTATGTCCAATATTCCCCCACATGGATAAGATACATGATATTAAAAATCCAACTTCATGTAAATAAACTTGATGGAGTTTTGGGAAACAAGTCATATGCCAAATATTTGTTCCCAGATGTGCTGGCATTGCATTTTCAGCCAAATCAGCTCAAATTTAGGAGCTTATTGGAAGTAGGTCCTACAAAATTTTTTCCTTCTAAAATATGCAGAAAATGTGATTTATTCAAATTCACCCAAATCTTTTGTACGTAAGTCCTATGCAAGATTTATCTTTTAAATGGCCTGGAAATTTGAATTTTGAAATTGGTCCATATAGGATTTTGGAGTTATTGGACATAATTCCTATGCCAGATTTTCTTCTAGAGTGGCCTAAAACTGTGATATTTCATTCAAATATTCTCAAATTGTGGAGTTTTGGTAAGATCCCAGATTGTTCTTGAAAATATCCATACACTGTTACTTTTTATTAGAATTGACTAACATTGGGAGGTTTGTTAGAAGTAAGTCCTGTGCCAGACTTTCTTCCATTGTGACCCCCAAACATGATACTTTTTAAACCCAACTTAATTCCAAAATACAGCTTCTTGAATGTAAGCTCTCTACCAGCTTTCATCTTTTTAAAAAATAGGGTATTTTAAGACATATCCCATGTGATTTTCCAAAAATGGTTCAAAAGGACAGTTTTTCTGTACATAACCATATGCCATACTTTTCTTCCAAAATACTGTAAAAACAAAATATTTTATCCAAATATGCTAAATATTGGTTTTAGATATGAATTATCCACCATAATTTTTTTCAAATTTGGCCCTGTAATGGGGGATTTTTAAATCAATATTCAAATTGGGAAGTTTTTGGACATAAGTCTTAAAGCAGTTTTTTTTTCAAAATGACCTAAAATATAATTGTTCATTCAAACTTGCCTCAAACTCTAGGTTTTGGGTATAAATGTTATACCAGGGTATAACCTGGTATAACCTAAAATATAATTGTTCATTCAAACTTGCCTAAAACTCTAGGTTTTGGGTATAAATGATTATTTTTTTCAAAATGGCTTGAAAAATATGATTTTTCCATAAAAAATTACATAAATCACAGATTGGTTTTGTCTGATAGGTTTCCATTCTGGTGCAGTAAATTACAGTTCAGTACTGGTAAAAAAAAGTGTACAAATGTATACCATATATCCCAATATAAATGGTTCTCATGATCTGAAAATGTCTTTACTAAGGGAGTCAATATCTTTGAATATGTGTAAGGCTGAACATCTATTTCAATGAGAGTCCTTTATATGCTATTAACATAGTTTCTATTCTTTAGCTTGAGGCTCGAGTCTTTTTTCATTTTTCTAGAGCCTAGCGTTGTCTCTTATTTTTTCTTATATTTCTTCAATAGTATCAAATACCAAGTTCATAAAAATACTTACATACTAAAAATTATCTAAGAGTGTCTCTGGTTCCAAACTTCCTAACATTTTTCTGACTTTCAGGAAATGATACACTTCTAATTGTTGTAAACAAGATAAAATTTAGCCATATAGGAGTGATGTCACTGAAAATGATAGAATAAGAAACTCTAAAACTCTGCCCCATCAGGGGGACAGATTCATAGGTGGAGAGCAGGATGACAGCTAGTTTGGGGGTGGGGGGACAGTTAGGGGATGGAGGGATTGAGCAAAAAGGACAAAGGAATCATGAACATGGACAGCAGTGTGATGATTGATGGGGGAGGGAGGTATAAGGGGACTAAATGGTAATGGAAAAAAATACAATAAAGATTAAATTTTTGAAAGATCTGCTCCTCCAGAAAAGTACTGAATAAGTTGGCAAAAAAATCGTTAGAATCAACTTTTTCAGAACTCTGGAATCTATTTTTTTTTTAAACTTAAAACCAAGGAATGCTAAATAGAGAAAGAAACTGTAGACTTTGGTAGCAGTGTGCTGTGGTTAAATCTTACCCACCTAACACCTTCCACCCCCAGCTAAGCAGAAGCCATAAAGACAGAAGTCCATATTCTGGGTGAAGATTGTTGGTACCAGAGGGAGAAAGATGGACTTTCCTTCCTAAGGAATTGTGGTTGTGTGATTTGATCCATTTGGTAACTCCCTGAAGGATTGGCTTAAGGATTTGCCTTTATTTCACCTAACTTAGACTTTCCCCAGGGCAGAAGCAGCTTCTCGGGTGGCATTTATTGAAAGCATTTAAATGTAAATATATTAACCTCAGCCACCTTAGGCAAGAGATAACAGAGGAGGAAAGCACTAGACAATCAAAAAAAGTAAATTTAGGAAAAGAGATAGTTGGTGAAATGAAGGCTTAAAAAGGCCTACATATATACCAGGAAATCTAGAAGGCCACTTGTATACCCAGTGCTGGACATATACTCATAAAGAGCTTAGAAGATCCTAATCTTTAAGCTGTGGTTGAATTTTAAGATCCACAGGAGAAATAAAGGCTAAAGCAGACTTTTAAATAGGCTAAATATTGAAGGAATGCCCCACACAGAGCCAACCTGCAAAACTGGTAGCATATTTGTATTTTTGGTTCTAGGTGTTAAAGGAAATTGCTGACAAAACATTAGCTGACCACTGAGCTAACAGAACAGGGATTCCCATGGCTACACATGACAAAGGATAGTCTTTACAATAATGGTTTAGAAAAGTCAATAAACAACACATAACAAGCAGCAACAAGAAGACCTGGGAAGGGACAGCATCTGATTTCTAGGGTTGCCACATTATATTATTCAACACTCCCAGTTTTTAACAAAAAATAATGAGGCATGCAAATAAACAAGAAATTATAAACAATTCACAGCACAATAAATTAATAGCAACTGTCCCCGAGGAAGCCCAGACATTGGACTTACTAGACTAGGATGTTGAATCAACTGTCTTAAAATATTCTCAAGAGGTATAGGAAACCTAAACAAAAAAAATAAAGAAAACCAGGAGAACGATGTGTCACCCAATACAGACTATCAATAAAGATATAGAAGTTATAAGATGGAACCCAACAGAAATTCTAGAGCTGAAAAGTATAATAACTGAGATGAAAAATTAAAGAGGAGTTCAACAGCAGAAAGAGCAAAATCAAAATCGAAGTAAGTCAATTGAGATTATCAAGTATGAGGAGCAGAAAGAAAGAAGAGTGAAGAAAAATGAACAGAACCTCAGAGAACAGTGGGATACAACAAGCATACCAATGTACACATAATAGAAATCTCAAAAACAAGAAAGGGGCAGATGAAATAATGACTACCAATCTCCCAGCTATGATGAAAGACAAGAATCTACACATTCAAGAAACTCAATAAACTTCAAGTAAGGTAAATACAGAGATCCAACCAAGACACATTGTAGTAAAATTATCAAAATAAAAAGAATATTGAGGATTTCAAGAAAAGGGTGGCCAAGTAGGTGGAAGCTGAGTCCACCTGCTTCTGCCCCGAACTCGGATACTTGACTGATCTGCCCACAAAGTGAAATTCAATGGAATCTAGCTGATACGAAGTTTTGAAGGCAAGAAGAACAGAAGACACTTCACAACAGGCAGTACAGAGATTTTATAGGTTGAAGGGGAAATATGGAGAGCCTGGCCAAAGATTTCAGCTTTGTGGCCCCCTCCCCCTCCCCCTCCCAGAGCAGAGTACCCCTAGATCTAGGCTGGGGGTGACATGGATACACAAAGTCAGGGAGATTCAGGCTACACACACACACACACACACAGCAAGCAGCACACCCATACTGCAGTGGCAAATGACAACTAAGAGTGCCAGAGAGAGGGACTCTATCTGCACTTGGGATGGATGGAGGCAGTCTATGGCCAGCCAAGACTGTGAGAGACTTTTGGCTTTTTGGAAAGGGTGTGTGGATGGAAAACTGGATAGTGACTCAGTATTGCAGTGTGTGTGCCCAGAAAGACTTTTTAAAGGGGAGCTGAAGCATGTTGTGCATGCACAACTGCCCTGCCAGCAAAAGGAAAAAACTGAAAGTGCAGTTTGCTCCCACTGAATACAGCTGGGCAGAGAGATCAGAAAGGTGCACAGCAAGGGGATTTCTCAGTCCAAGCCCAGTGCAGGTAGCAAGCTGGAGGCTGTGCAAAGTGGAGTTCAGAACTGTGTCTGTTGCGAAGGCAGTGGGTTGGGAGCCGGATGGGCAAGAGTTGAGCACCTGAGACTACTTATAGCTGGGTGTCAAACTCATTTTCACTGGGGGCCACTTCAGCTTCGCAGTTACCTTCAAATGGCCGAAATAATTTTAGGACTGTATAAATGTAACTACTCCTTAACTGTTAAGGAGTTGAAATTACATTTGGCCCTCTGAAGGCAACCATGAGGCTGATGTGGCCTCCAGTGAAAATGAGTTTGACACCCCTGATTTATAGCAAAGCAGAGCTTCTTTCCCTGGTCAGCAGATATCTAACATCCAGGGAGGGAAGGACTCATCCAGCCTCCACCTGCTGCAGGATTGCAAGCACCACCTCACCACATCCAAAAGGTAAGATATACAAAACAGGAAGGACAGAACCCCCTTCAGGGTGCACATCTTCAAGAGAAAGACAGAAAGAGGAATGCCAAAAGGGCCCATTTTGGACTTATCTCAGGCAGACAAAATACACTGGTTCATAGGGCTCTGTTCCACTGAGGCCAGCAAAACAGGGAGATCAGAAATGAGTGCAGTAAGGGGAAATCAGGGCCCCTCCCAACCTCAGCTGGCACACAGAACTGCCATCAGCACCAAACAGGAAAGAGCTGACCCTCTGGCACAGATTTGCACTTCCCTTGAAACAGACAGCTAGTTCATCAAAAACTATGTTGGAAATAATCTGGGACAGACCAAGATGGGTAGTATAGGGGTGGGACCCATAATTTTCCCAGAAGACTGAACAGGGTCTCCCAGGGGAGACCCAGGAATCCCACCCTCCTGATCACAATAGAAGCCCCCTCTAGAAACAGGTGAAGGTGATACAGATGGTGCTGCCAAAAGTTGGACAACCCACTGTGGAACCGTGAGTTGATCAAAATCCAGAGGCAGAACCAGAATGAGAAGACAGAAGGCAAACACCGAACTCTACTGAGACAAATTCCACCTTGTTTTACTTCAGAATTTGTATTATTTTGTTTTCTTTCTTTCTCATGGCCTTTTAATATTTCTTCTTTTGCTTCAATTGTATTCTAACTAATTCACTGTTCTTTGTCTTTTTATTCTTTATATTTTTGTTTTTATTTCAAACATCACATCGCACCTCCCCTTATCTTACTCCATTTTGCCTTCTTCCTGCCCTTTCTTATTTTCATTGTAAATTATATTTTCCCTCAAGCTATATCTTGTTCCTATTCCTTACTCTTACTATTTCTTCTCCTTATATCCTCTCAAAATCATCTTCCTTCCTTTAGCCAGCTCACATTCTCTTTCCCCTTCTTATAGTATTCTTATTTTCTTTCTACCTCTTTAAATTGTGGTTTGTTTGTTGTTGATATTACAATTATTGCTGTTCTTCAATTGTATTCCTATTTGTTCACTTTTTTAAATTGCAAATCTTACAGGTTACTCTCCCCCTATCTTACTCCATTTTGCCTGCTTCCTACCCTTGCTTATTTGAGTTTGAAATTTTACTTTTTCCCTTTCTTAACCTGTATTCTATTTCTTACTCTTATTATTTCTTCTCCCTTTATCCTCTCAAAATCATTTTTCTTTACTGTAGACATCTCATACTCTTTTTTCTCCTTTGCATAATATTCTTATTCTCTTTCCAGTTTTAGTAACCCTTCCTCAGCTGTCACTGTTATTGACCCTGTTGTGGTTTTTCTGCAATTTTGTTACCTTTGGATCACTATTTTTTAAATTTGATTTCAAACTTCAAATTATACACTTCCCTTCTCTTACTCCATTTTGCCATCATCTTTCCCTGTTTTCTTACACTTTAAATTTACTGTATTTTATTTTCTCCCTTTCTTAGCCTTGTTTCTATTTCCTATTGTTATTATTTCTCCTCCCTCTTCCTTCTCACAATAATTTTCTCTCCTTTAGTCATCTCATATTCCCATTTCTCTGTCTTCTAGTATTCTTAATCTCTTTCCACTTTTATTAATCTTTGCTCAATTGCTGTTAATATTGCTGATGTGGTAGGGGGGTATTTTTGCTGGGGTGGGTTTGGTTTTCTGGTGGTATTGCTTTGTTAACCAGCACCTGTACAGTAGCATACAGTGGCAGGGGTTGTAACTCTCAGTGAGCCTGCTGGAGGGAAAAATCTGCCAATGAATGAGCCATAAATAATCAGATCCCAAGTACAATAAGAGAGCCCACACAAAATGAATAAAGGGAAACCCTAGAGCATCCATATTAGGAGATCAAAGAGACTGCACCACTGAGTCCCACAGGATTCCTACCACAGAATTCCATCCCACAAAGTCAGGCAGGAAAAGCAGAGCAACCTGACACACAGAAACAAAAAGAGTCACCTAAAATGGGGAGATAAAGAAATAACACCCAATCAAAAGTAAAAGAGGAATCACCAGGAAAAGAGCTAAATGAAATTGAGGCAAGCAATCAATCAGACATAGAATTCAAAAGAATGGTTATAAGGATGCACAAGGAACTTAGTGAGAACTACAAGAATCTTTATGGGAGATATAAGGAACTTACATCATAGGGGACTATAGCAGCATGAAAAAAGGACATAGAAACTATGAATAAGAACCAGGAAGAAGTGAAGAATGCAATATCTGAAATGAAAATGATACCAGAAGGAGTTAAAAGCAGAGGACCAAATCAATGAGCTGGAAAACAATGCAGAAAGAAAAATTCAGGAAAACAAAACAAAAAAACACTTGAAAGAATGACTGTAGTTTAAAGGAGCTTTAGGACAACATGAAATAACAACATTTGCATCATAGGAATATCAGAAGGAGAAGAAAAGGAGCAAAGGATAGAAAACCTGTTTGAAAAAGTAATAACAGAAAACTTCCCTAATTTGGTAAGGGAAAAGTCATACAACTCAGGAAGCACAGAGGGTGCTAATCAAGATGAACCCAAAGAGGCCTACTCCAAGACATGTCATAATTAAAATGGCAACATTCAAAGACAGAGAGACAGAGAGAATCTTAAAAGCAGAGAGGAAGAAACAGTAACATGCAAGGGAGCTCCAATAAGGATATCAGCTGATTTCTTAACAGAAAACTACAAGCCAGAGAGGTTTGGCACAAAATATTCAAGGTAATGAAAGGCAAGGACTCTCAACCAAGACTATTCTTTCTAGCAAGACTCTCATTTAAAATGAAATGGAAATAAAGACCTTTCCAGATCTATCAAGGACTGTAAGGGATGCTAAAGGGAATGCTATAAAAAGGAGGAGAGGGACAGAGAATCACAGGTATAGAACATATGGCAATGAATAAGTACCTATCAATAATAATCTTAAATGTAAATGGATTAGGTGCTCCAATCAAAAGACAGGGCAGCTGAATGGATAAGAAAACATGATCTGCATATATACTGTCTACAAGAGACCCATCTCAGAACAAAAGATTTACGCAGGTTGAAACTGAAGGGATGGAAAATATATTCCAGGCAAACTGACACGAAAAGAAAGCTGGGGTACCAATATTTATATCAGACAAAATAAACTTCAAAACAAAGGCCATAAAAAGAGACAAAGAAGGTCACTACATAATACTTAGGGAGTAGCCCAACAGGAGGATATAACCCTTGTAATCATATATGCACCCAACGTAGGAGCAACTAAATATATAAAGAAAATCTTGAACAACTTCAAGAAAGATATTGACAATAACACTGTCATTGTAGGGGGTTTTAACAGCCCACTATCAACAATGGATAGATCCTCTAAGTAAAATATCAACAAGGATATTGTGGCATTGAGCGACACTCTCAAATGGAGTTGATTGATACATACAGAACCTTTCATTCCAAAGAAGCAAAATACGCATTCTTTTCAAATGCACATGGAACATTTTCAAAGATAGACCACATGATAGGACACAAAACAAGCCTCAACAAATTCAAGAAAATTGAAATCATGTCAAGCATGTGCTCAGATCACAATGAATTGAAACTAGAAACCAACCTCAAGGAAAACCCCCCAAAACATTCAAATATATGGAGACTGAATAACATGTTATTAAATAATGAATGGGACAACAATGAGATCAAGGAAGAAATCAAAAAGTATTGGGAAAAAATGAAAATGAACACACAACAACCCAAAACCTATGGGACACAGCAAAGGCAGTCCTGAGAGGGAAGTTCATAGCAATACAGGCCTACCTAAAGAAAATAGAAAAATTTCCAATAAACAACCTAACCCTGTATGTACAATAACTGGAGGAACAACAACAAACAAAGCCCAGAGGAGAAGGAGGAAATAGTCAAGATCAGAGCAGTACTGAATGGTATAGAGACTAAAAGAACCATTCAAAGGACCGATAAATACAGGTGCTGGTTCTTTGGAAAGATAAACAAAATTGACAAACCTTTAACCTGATTCATCAAGAAAAAAGAGAGAGGACCCAAATATATAAAACCTGAAATGAAAGAGAAGCTACAACTGATACCACAGAAATACAAAAGATGGTAAGAAATTACCATGAACAACTACATGCCAAGAAATTGGACAACCTGGGTGAAATGGGCAAATTTCTAGAAACATGTAATCTTCCAAAACTGAATGAAGAAGAAGCAGAAAGCCTGAATAGACTGACAATAACTAGTGAAATTAAAGCAGTAATCAAAAAACTCCTAGCACATAAAAGGCCTAGATCAGATATCTTTACAGGTGAAGTTTACCAAACATTTAAGGAAGAGATAACTCTTATCCTTCTGAAATTATTCCAAAAAATTCAAGAATAGAGAAGACTCACAAACTCTTTTTATGAGGCCAGGATCATCCTAATTCCAAAACCAGGTAAAGACACAACAAAGAAAGAAAACTACAGACCAATATCTCTGATGAACATGGATGCTAAAATCCTCAACCAAATTTTGGCCATCCAGATAAATATATTAAAAAGATCAGACACCATAGTCAAATGGGATTCATCCCAGCGATACAAGGATGGTACAATATTCACAAATCAATAAATGTAATGCACCACATAAATAAAATGAAGGACAAAAACTACATGATCATATCAATAGATGCTGAAAAGCATTTGATATGACTTCTGGCCAAGATGGAGGCATAAGTAGATATACTTTGCCTCCTCATACAGCCAAAACAAGAACAACAGCAAATTTTAAAACAAAAACCAACCAGAACTGCAAGAAAATTGAACTGTATGGAAGTCAAACAACCTAGTGTTAAAGAAGAAACATTCATTCAGACTGGTAGGAGAGGCAAAGACTGGCAGCCAGGGCAGAAAAGGAAGGTGGCAAGGCAGTAGCTGGAGGACCAGGCAGTCGTACATTTCTGTGCAGAAAACCAGGAGGAACAACTGGGGAGTGAGACAGACAGAGCAGCCCAGGGTTCCATTGTGGGAACACAAAGTCTCAAAACCTCTGACTAAAAAAACCTGTGAGAGTTGCAGCCAGGGAAGAAATTCCCAGCCTCATGGTAGTGTTTGTTGGAGAGACCCACAGAGTCCTAAAATGTACACAAACCCACCTGCCTGGGAATCAGCACCAGAGGGGCCCAATTTGCTTGTGGGTAGCAGGGGAAGTGACTGAAAGCTGGTTGAGAGGTGAAAAGGGGCATTATTCCCTCTCTGACTGCCCCACACACATACAGTACCACAACTCAGCAAAGTGGGTTGCCCTGCCCTGGTGAATACCTAAGACTCCATCCCTTACTACATAACAGTTGTGCCAAGACAAAGAAAAATGGCCAAAAAGATAATCAGGATGCTCACAGAAATGGTTGAATATGGTTGCAAAATAGAGGAAAAAGTGAAGGCTATGAAAAATGAAATAAAGGAAAATGTACAGGCAACCAACAGTGAAGTGAAGGAAACTAGGACTCAAATAAATGGTTTGGAGCAGAAGGAAGAAATAAATTTTCAATCAGAACACAATGAGGAAACATGGATTTTTAAAAAATGAGGAGAGGCTTAGGAACCTCCAGGACAACTTGAAATGTTTCAACATCAGAATTATAGGGGTGCCAGAAAGAGAAGAGGAAGACCAAGAAATTAAAAATTTATTTGAATGAATAATGAAGGAGAACTTCCCCAATCTGGCAAAGGAAATAGACTTTCAAGAATTCCAGAAACTTCAGAGAGTCCCCAAGAACTTGGACCCAAGGAAGCATACACCAATGCACATCATAATTACATTACCCAATATTAAAGATAAGGAGAGAATCTTAAAAGCAGCAAGAGGAAAGGAGACAATTACCTACAAAGGAGTTCCCATTAGACTGTCAGCTGATTTCTCAAAAGAAACCTTGCAGGAAAGAAGGGGCTGGAAAGAAGTATTTGAAGTCATGAAAGGCAAGAACCTACATCCAAGATTGCTCTATCCAGCAAAGCTTTCATTTAGAATGGAAAGGCAGATAAAGTGCTTCCCCAATAAAGTCAAATTAAAGGAGTTCATCATCACCCAGCCCTTATAATATGAAATGTTAAAGGGACTTATCTAAGAAAAATAAAGTGATCAAAACTATGAAAGTTAAATGACAACAAACCCACAACTGTCAACAACTGAACTCAAAAGATAAGAAAAAGAAACTAAGCATACAAGTAGAACAGGAACAGAATCACAGAAATAGAATATCACATTGAGGGTTATCAGTGGCAGGTGGTTGGGGGAGAATGGGAGAAAGGTGCAAGGAATAAGCATAAATGGTAGGTACGAAATAGATGGGGAGGTTAGGAATAGTATAGGAAATGAGAAGTCAAAAAACTTATATGTATAACCCATGAACATGAACTAAGGGTAGGGGGAATGCTGGTGGGACATGGAGGTGCAGAGAAGAGGGGAATAAAGGGGAGAAAAAGCTGGACAACTATAATATCATAATGAATAAAGTACACTTAAAAAAGCATTTGATAAAATCAAGCACCCATGTATGATTAAAAGCATTCAGCAAAGTGGGATAGAGGAAGTATACCTCAACATAATAAAAGTCATAAATGAGAAACTTACAGCCAACATTATACTCAAATGGGCAAAAACTAAAAGCTTTCCCTTTAAGTTCAGGAAGAAGACAAAGGTATCCACTTTCACCACTCTTATTCAACAGAGTACTGGAATTTAGAGCCACAACAATCAGAGAAGAAAACAAGAAAAAAAAAAAGACATCCAAATCAGAAAGGAGGAAGTAAAACTCATTTTTCACAGACAACATCATAGTGTACATTGAAACCTATACTCTCCACAAAAATTGACCTAATTGACCTAATGTGTGAATTTGGCAAAATAGTGGGATACAAAGTCAGTATTCAGAAAGCAATGGCATTTTTGTACACCAACAATGAAATATCAGAAAGAAAAACTAGGAAAAAATCCTACTTACTATAGCTAAATAAATAAATAAATAAATAACCTAAGAATAAACCTAACCAAGGAGGTAAAAGACCTGTACTTTGAAAATTATAGAACATTGAAGAAAAAAATTAAGGAAGATACAAATAAATGGTTGAATATACCATGTTCATGGATTTGCTGAATTAACATCATTAGAATGTCCATAATACCCAAAGCAATCTATAGATTCAACACAATTCCTATTAAAATACCAATGGCATATATCACAGATCTAGCACAAATATTTCAACAATTTATATGGAACCAAAAAGACCCCAAATAGCCTCAGCAAGTTTGAGAAAGAACATAGTAGGAGGAATCATAATACTTGATATCAAACTATGCTACAAGGTCAATGTAATCAAAATGTCTGGTATTGGCAAAGAACAGACACAGATCAATGGAAGACAATGGAGAACCAGAAATAAACCCAAGTCTCTATGGTCAATTAATATTTGACAAGGGACCATGAGCATACAATCAGGTAAAAATAGCGTATTCAATAAATGGTTTTGGGAGAACTGGACTGGTACATGCAAAAAAATGAAACTAGACCACCAACTTCCACCATATACAAAAATAAACTCAAAATGGATAAAAGACTTAAATATAAGTCATGATACTATAAAAGTCTCAGAGGGAAGCATAGGCAGGAAAATTTCAGATATCCCACGTAGGAATATTATTGCCAATATATCTCCTCAGGCAAGGGAAATAAAGGAAAAAATAAACAAATGGGACCCCATCAAATTGATATTTTCTGCACAGCTAAAGAAAACATCATCAAAATAAAAAGAGATCTGATTATATGGGAGAACATATTTACCAATGATACATCAGACGAGGGTTTGATCTCCAGAACATACAAATAACCCATGCAACTCAACACCAGGAAGACAAAAAATCCAATTAAAAAAATGGGCAAAGGACCTGAATAAACAATTCTCTAAGGAACATATACAGATAGCCCATAGATATATCAAAAGATGCTCAACATCATTAGGTATCAGAGAGATGCAAATTAAACCACAATAAGATATCATCTCACACCTCTCAAAATGGTCATCTTTAATACGTCAACAAAGAACAACTGCTGGAGAGAATGTGTAGAAAAAGAAACCCTAGTGCACTGTTGGTGAGAATGCAGACTGGTGCAGCCACTGTGGAAAACTGAATGGAATTTCCTCAAAAAACTGAAAATAGAACTGCCATTTCCACAATTCCACTTCTGGGAATATATCCTAAGAATCCTGAATCACCAATTCAAAAGAACTTTTGTACCCTTGTTTTCATAGCAGTGTTATTTATTTACAATAGCCTAGTGCTGGAAGCAGCCTAAGTGCCCATCAGTAAATAAGTAGATCCAAAAAACTGCAGTACATTTACATTAATTGTTACTCAGCAATAAGAAAGAAGGAACTCCTACCTTTTGCAACAGCATGAATGGAACTGGAGAATACTATGCTAAGTGAAGTAAGTCAGTTAAAGACAAATACCATATGATCTCACCTATAAGAGTAATCTAATGAATAAAATAAACTAGCAAATAGTACCACAGGCATGGAAAAATGGACAGGCAAGAGGGGAGAGAGGGATAGTGATGGAAATAAGGAGAAAGTACTAGTCAAGGAACATGTGTGAATGATCCATGGACATGGATCAAAACTGAGTAGATTTACCAAGAAATAAAAAGAGAGTGCAGCATTAGAAATTACAGTTTACATTCAATGTTATTTATATTAGCTTCAAGTGTACAGCATAGGGTTTAGACATTTATATGTTGAGTTGGTCAAAAGGTTTGTTCAATTTTTTCCCCATAAGATGGCTCTAATAGCGCTTAGTTGTCATTACACTTCATTAGAAACAATTACATTGTATTGTGACAACTGTCATATTAGCATTCATTTTAAAAAAACATCAAAATTGCTGAATTTTTGTAGCCATTTTAATATTGAAGATGGAAGAAAATAAGCAACATTTTCAGCATGTTATGCTTTATTATTACAAGAAGGGTAAAAACACAACTGAGATGCAAAAACAGATTTGTGCAGTGTATGGAGAAGGTGCTGTGACTGATAGAATGTATCAAAAGTGGCTTGTGAAGTTTTGTGCTGGAGATTTGTCACTGGACGATGGATGTTCCATGGTCAGGTAGATCAGTTGAAGTTGATAGTGATCAAATTGAGACATTAATTGAAAACAATCAATGTTATACCACATGGGAGATAGTGGACATACTCAAAATATCCAAACCAATAGAGTTATTGGTGAAAATGAAAAATGTGTCTTTTTGGCCAACCCAATAATTTATTAAGTGATTCCCCCCAATAAATCTAGTACTGACTTGGCACCATACAGTTGTTACAATATTATTCACTATGCTGTATAGCAAATACAATTAATAAAAAATTGATTTTAAATAAAATAATGATTATTTTAATAGATGCTGAAACTTATCCCTTACAAAATAATTTTGTGCTTGAACTCCAAAATTTTTAGAAGTATAGGAAGGGAAGACTTATCACAATTAATGACATCAACCAAAATCCTAGTAGAAATATTTTTGCATACTAAAATGCTAGAAGAAATAGGAGCAGAAACACAGAAATGGAGATCACATGGAGGGTTAGCAACAGGGGGGTGGGAGGAGGAGAGGGGGGAAAGGTACAGAGAATAAGTAGCATAGACAGTGGGTAGAAAATAGACAAGGGAGGGCAAGAATAGTGTGTGAAATGTAGAAGCTAAAGAACTTATGACACATGGACATGAACTAAAGGAGGGGAATGTGGGTGGGAGGGGGTGCGCCAGGTAGAGGGGAATGATGAGGAAAAATGGGACAACTGTAATAAGATAATCAATAAAATATATTTTTAAACAGAAATAATAATATAATCAATTTAATATATATTGGTCTCAAACTCTTCCAAAAAAATTGAAAAAGAGGCAATACTTCCTAACATTTTATGAGGCCAACATAACCCAGATACCAAAACCTGGCAAGAATACACACACAAAAAGAAAACTACAGACCAATATTTCTAATGAATACAGGTGTAAAAGTCCTAAATTAAATACTAGCAAGTCAAATATAACAATACAGTAAAAATATAATACATCACAATCAAGTGGAAGTCATTCCCAGGCACAATGTATGTGTATGGGTCAACATACTCAATTCGGTCAATGTTGCAAATGTTGCAGCACATCAGCAAAACAAAGGATGAAATCACATGATGTTTATCAATAGATGCAGAAAAAACATTTGATAGGCTAAAACATTCATTTAAAACACTCAATAAAATGTGTATAGAAGGAAAGTACCTCAACATAATAAAGCACATATATGACAAACCCTCAACTAATATATAGGGTTGGCAGAAATAACGCCTGCTTGAGTATGGTTGTTGGTAGGGTAATAATATGGGTGTAATAATTTATAGGTGTTATAACACCCAATAATATGAGTGTTATAATTTTTAATTTGAACATTTCACCTAAAATGTCATATGTTGCACTTGAGTGTGACATTGTTATGTTACAGAATTACAGGCTTATGATTTTATAATAAAAGATTTTGCATTAAAGAGGGGGTATTATTTGTGCTGGGTCCTGTATAATCAATGGTGAAAAAATGAAAGCTTTTCCTCCAAAACTAGAAACAAGACAAGGATGTCCACTTTTGCCAGTCTTATTCTACAGTTTTGGAAGTCTTACCCAGAGCAATCAGTCAAAAGAAAGAAATAAAAAGCATTCAGACTGGGAAGGAAGAAGTAATAGTGTCACTTTTTGCAGATGACATGATTCTGTATATAGAAAACCCTAAAGACTCCACCAAAAAACTATTAGAAACAATAAACAAATACAATCAAGTCACCAGATACAAAATAAATGTACAAAAATCCACTGCTTTCCTCTGTTAACAATGAAACTTCAGAAAAAGAAATGAAAAAACAATTCTTTTTGCAATTGCAGCCAGAAGATTAGAACACCTAGAAATAAACTTAACATAGAATGTGAAGTACCTATATATTAAAAACTACAAAGCATTATTAAAAGAGATTGAAAAAGACACAACAAAATGTAAAGATAGTCTATGCTCATGGACTGAACAAATCAACATAGTTAAAATGGCTATATTACCCAAAGCTGTATGCAGATTTAATGAAATCCCCATTAAAATCCCAATGTCATTTTCTAAAGAAATAGAACAAAAAAATCATCAGATTTGTATTGAACCACAAAAGACACCAAATATCCAAAGCAACCCTGAGGAAAAAAATAATGAGGCCAGAGTTATTACACTATGTGACTTCAAATTATACTACACAACTACAATAATCAAAACAGCATGGTATTGGCAGAAAAACAGACACACAGACCAATGCAACAGAATTGAGAGCACACAAATAAAATCATATGTATATGGGCAAATAACTTTTTTACAAAGCAGTCAAAAACACACAATGGAGAAAAGAAGGCCTCTTCAATAAACAGTGCTGGGAAAATTAGAAAGCCCCATGCAAAAGAATAAGATTTGACTACAGTTGTCCCTGTATACAAAAATTCAAAATGGGTACTTCCAGCCAAGATGGAGGCAAAGGTGGACACACTGTGCCTCCTCTCACAACCAAAATTAAGGACAACAAAAATTTAGAAACAAAAAAACAAAACCAACAGAACAGATAGAAAACTGCATTGTACGGAAGTATGACAATGATTCACCCAGACTGGTAAGAGGGGTGGAGCCGGCAGCCAGTGGAGAGGGATTGTGGCAGGGAAAAGCAGTGGCTAGTGGTCCCGGACCCGCAGGCGGCGGTTGGCACACCCCAGGTGCACAGGTGGCAGTTACCAGTTGTGGGGAGGCAACGAGCAGACCCAGCAAGGAGCCCAAGGAGCCCAAGGCGGCTGACCATGGTCACACATTTGCACGCACATAAACCAGGCAAAAATAGGCAGCGAGATAGACTGCGCAACCCAGGATCCCAGTGCCAGGAAATAAAGCCTAAAAGCACCGATCAAAAACACTTGTGGGGGTTGAAGTGCCAGGAGAGACTCCCAGCCTCACAGGAGAGTTTGTTGGAGAGGCCCACAGGGTCCTAGAATGTACACAAGCCCACCCACAAGGAAATCAGCACCAGAAGGGCCCAATTTGCTTGGCAAAAGCAGCAAGAGGGATTACAATCCAAGAGAGCATGGAGTGAGTGCCATTGTTCCCTCTCAGACCCCACCCCCACATACAGCATCACTACCCAGCAACTGGGCTGCCCAGCCCTGGGGAACACCTAAGTCTCCGCCCCTCACTACGAAACAGCCGTGACCAGACCAAAAAAAAAAAAAAAAAGAAAGGCTCAAATGGGAGAAAAGATCAAAGCCCCAGAGCCAGTTCATCTAAGCAACCAAGAGATAGCCAACCCATCAGATGCACAGTTCAAAGCACTGGTTATCAGGATTCTCATAGAAATGGTTGATTTTGGTCACAAATTAGATGAACAAATGAAGGCTACAATAGGTGAAATGAAGGAAAATGCACAGGGAACCAATAGTGATGGGAGGAAAACTGGAACTCAAATCAATGAAGTGGACCAGAAGGAAGAAAGAAACAACCAAACAGAAGAGAATGAAGAAACAAGAACTCAAAATAATGAGGAGAGGCTTAGGAACCTCCAGGACATCTTTAAGCATCCCAACATCCGAATTATAGGTGTACTAGAACGGGAAGAGGGAGAGCAACAAGTGGAAAAGTTGTTTGAACAAATAATAAAGGAGAACTTCCCCAATCTGGCAAAGGAAATAGACTTCCAAGAAGTCCAGGAAGCTCACAGAGTCCCAAAGAAGTTGGACCCAAGGAGGAATACACCAAAGCACATCAGAATTACATTACCCAAGATTAAAATGAAGGAGAGAATTCTAGAAGCAGCAAGGGGTAAGTGGACAGTCACCTACAAAGGAGTTCCCATCAGACTATCAGCTGATTTCCCAAAGGAGACCTTACAGGCAAGAAGGGGATGGAAAGAAGTGTTCCAAGTCATGAAAGTCAAGGACCTACATCCAAGATTGCTCTATCCAGCAAAGCTGTCATTTAGAATGGAAGAGAAGATAAAGTCCTTCTCAGATAAGGTCAAGTTCAAGGAATTCGTCATCACCAAGCCCTTATTATATGCAATGCTACAGGGACTTATCTAAGAAAAGGAAGATCAAAAATAGGACAGTAAAAAGACAGCAAACTCACAGATATTAACAATCACACCTAAAACAAAAGCAAACTAAGCAAACACTAGAACAGGAGCAGAAACACAGAAATGGAGATCACATGGAGGGTTAGCAACAGGGGAGTGGGAGGAGGAAAGAGGGGAAAAAGATACAGAGAACAAGTAGCATAGATGGTGGATGGAAAATAGACAAGGGGAGGGTAAGAATAGTGTGGGAAAAGTAGAAGCTAAAGAACTTATGACACATGGAGATGAACTATAGAGGTGGAATGTGGGTGGGAGGGGTTGTCCAGGGTGGAGGAGAATGATGGGGGAGAAATGGGACAAGTATAATAGCATAATCAATAAAATATATTAAAAAATTAAAAATTTCAAAATGGATCAAAGACCTAAATATAATATGTGAAACAATAAATTACATAGAATGAAACATAGATATTATACTTATGGACCTTGGTCACATTGAATATTTTATCAGTTTGACCTCAAAGGCAAGGGAAGTAAAGGGAAAAAATAAATGAATGGAACTATATCAAACTAAAAAGAGTCTGTACAGCAAAAGAAACTGACAACAAAATAAAAGGCACCCAACCAAATTGGACATCATATTTGCAAACAATAGCTCCAACAAGGTTAATATCTAAAATTTATTAAAAAACTCATACCACTCAACACCAAAAAACAAACAATCCAACTCAAAAATGCACAGAGAACTTGAACAGATACCTCTCCCAAGAAGACATACCAATGGTAAACAGATATATGAAAAGATGTTCAAGTTTACTAGCTATTAGAGAAATGTAAATCAAAACTATAAGATATCACCACTCAACTGTTAGAATGGCAATTATCAACAAGATAAATAACAAAAGTGTTGGAGATGTTGTGGTGAAAAGGGAATCCTCATTTGCTGCTAGTGGAAATGTAGACTGGAAACCAGTATGGTAGTTTTTTAGGGGTATCTACCTCAGAAACTCAAAATTATTTATTCATAAAGATATATACACCCCTATGTTCATTGCAGCATTATCCATGGTGGCTAAGACATGGAGACAATCAAAGTGTCCTTTGATAGAGGACTGGATAAAAAAGATGTGGTACATATATACAATGGAATACTACTCAGCCATTAGAAAAGATGAAATACTGACATTTGCAACAACATGGATGGACCATGAGAATATTATGTTAAGTGAAATAGGTCAGTCAGAAAAAACTAAGAGCCATATGATTCCACTCATATATGGGATGTAAAACTCATAGATACACAAAAGAGTATGGTGGTTGTCAGTGGAAAAGAGGTGGGAGTGGTAGGGAGCAAAGGGAGCCCAATATGTGGTGAATAAAGATGGTTTGACTTTGGATGGTGGGCACACAATGCAATGTACTGTTCATGTATTATAGAAATGTACACTTGAAACCTATACAATCCTATTAACCAATGCCACCCCAAAATGAATTAAACTATTCAAACTATTAGAAGAATTTGCATTGTTATTGTCCCACTCAGGCAATTATCATATTTTGCCATGTAAAATGTACTCCCATGTATACTGCACACCTGTGTTGTAGGTCCAAACTTTCAGGAAAAAAATCCTATGTTTTAATTTTTTAATTCAATTATTTATTTATTTATATGTAGAAACAAAACTGATTCTTATATCCCAGGGTATTATTTTGCACACAGATATCATTATTGCCTTGCAGAATTATACTTTTAATTCATAAGCATAAATAAATTAAAAACATTTATATATGGAATTAGTACTACACATGTATAATGTGCAACCATATTTCTTTTCCTCAAAAATTTGGGCAAAAAAGCGCACATTATATATGGCAAAATATGGTAAGACAAAGAATGAGGTTTATAATTATTATAAAGTTATAGTATAACAAAACAATCAATCCTTGTAAATTATCTTTCCAAAATATGATAAAACAAACTGAAAAGATATTACAGCTTAAAATGAAGTTTAAGTCTTCAGTGAAAACTGCTAAGTGGAAGAAGCCATGCTGAAAAGACTACATACTATGATTCCAAATATATGACATTCTGGAAAAGGCAAAGCTATAAGCAATAATAAGACCAGGGATTTGGGGGGTGAACAGATGCAGCACAGGAGATTTTTAAGGCAGTAAACCTATTCTGTATGGTACTGTAATGGTAGATACATGACATTATGCATTTGCCAAAACCCATAAAACTGTACAAAAACAGAATGAATATTAATGCAAACTATTGATTTAAGTTAATAATAATGTATTAATAGTGGTTCATGAGTTATAATAAATGTACCACTTTAATAAAAAATGTAAATAGTAGGGGAAACTGCATGTGATGAGGTTGGGCCAAAAAGGTATATGGGAACTCTCTACTTTCTGCCAACATTTTCTGTAAACCTAAAACTGCTCCTTAAAAATGTCTTAATTTTTTTGAAAAAACAAAAAGTTATTTTAGTAAAAAACCATATAAGAAATAATATAAATAAACAAAAAATTCTCAGGTATCTTCAAAATCCACTAAGAAAATGCCATTAAAGATACATTATTTAGACATCAAAAATACTTTAAGTACCTAGCAATTCATCTGTGAAGAAATATCTAAGATTTAAAAGAACACTATAAAATTTTACTGAAGATATTTAAAAAGGTGCATATAATTAAAAAGATACAAATATGAAATCTGGGAAAAAAGACTGTGTTTTAGAAGTGTAAAGTTCCCTCCTTCTTCCCCCACACATATTGATACAAAATTAAAATAATTTAATAAGATTTTTAGCAATCTTATATTCTGAAGTTCATCTAGAGGAGAAAATTTCTGAGAAGAGCAAAGAAAATTTTGATAAACAATGAAATTTCCTCCACAAGATTTGGAAAGCATACCAGAGAACCATAATAATTAAGACAGAGTTCTGTGGGCATTAAGTTTATGACACATACTTAATTTCAAAGGAAGAAAGTATTTTTAAGTGTTCTTACAAGCAATAGCTAATAATTTAGGTTGTCTACTTTACAGCTTTCCCAAGCTTAAATTCTGGGAGAGTGAGTTTGTGGTACCTACTGAAACTACTAAGTAGTACCACTAAAGAGTTCTCAGGGATAACTGAGTAATGACTCCGGTATTACTAGAAGGACAGGTTAACAGGAAATGAGACCAAGCATTTCACAGTGTAACCCTGTTGCAAGTTGAGGAAATCACCATTACTGGCTAACAGCTTGGAAAACTCCCACCACCTCTCCAGAGGAAACCTGCACTTCGAAGTACATATGGTCCTTGTATCCAGGGAACCTGGAACTCAGAAGGCATACCTCATAGAAGAGCATTCTGGAATACCATTAGTAAGGCAGTAAGGAGGCATTTGTAGGATGATGTGGCAACTGACCATTGTGAATATGATTCTCAAAAAGAGACAGTCTCGCTGATAAATGACTCAGAGGAACTAAAGGTGGAACTGGCACCACTAAGAATTTGTTTTCACCCACTATTCCTGGGTTTTGAATTTATGTCATTGCTGGTATTTTTGCCAAAGAGTTTTTAGAGAAAACAAAATAAAAAGGATTGCCTAAACTTTCCCAAAGACACTTTCTGTAAGCATAATATGCACCTAACAACAGAGCTTCAAAATACATGAAGCAGTGATCCAAAGTGGTGGAGGAGTAAGTGGAAGCTATACTAACCTCCCCCCCCCAGGACCAAACTGGAATTACAACTAAATTATTGAAAAATTATCCTTAATTACCAACTGAACACTAGCTGGAGAGAAGTCTTATAACCAAGGAATTATGGAAGAAACTATATCACCACAATGAGAATGGTAGGCAGTGCAGAGGCGCAAGAGAGCTGGCTGGGTTCCCATGGGCAGCAGCAGAGGTTCTGGAGAAATATTTCAGCAGCTGGGGGGTCCCCCTGAGAAGTGTGGGTCTAAATCCCAAGTTGAGTTTCTCAGCCTAGAGCAACAGAACCTGGAAAGGAACCCAGAGTTCATCTGACTGTGGAAAGCAGGGAGGGTTTCTGTCCACCAGGGACAGACAGCTAGAGATGCAGAGATCCTCTTAAAGGGCCAACACAAAAAAAATTTGTTTGCAGCCACTTATTGTGGTCTCTGGCAGAAGGAAGATAGAGTGAATTATAAATGTGTGAACAGTCTGAGGACAGTGGCTCCGGTGGCTCCGAGGAGAGAGCTGAAGGATCAGCTGCCAGGATCTCTGTGTTGAGTCATTGCCCATACTGCAGAAGCTGTCTTTCTTGGGCAGAGCGCTTCACTCCATGCAACTTCAACCCAGGGGGAAGCAATAGCCCTGCCCCAGGAATCCCTCTCACCCCAACCTGTGGAGCTTAAGCCCAGCTGCACAAGAGTACAGCTGGAGGCAATTTCAGTGTTTAAGCTTAACAGAAAGCCTGCAGATGAAGGCAAATCTCTGAGAACTCTTGAGACTTTAGATGACCCTTCTCCAGGCCCAGTGCTGGTAAAACAAAAACAAACATACAAACAAACAAAAAACAGCCTTTGTGTGCAGCCTGGTTCTTTCTGCACACACACAGGACTAGCAGAGGGAGCCACAAGCTTTGGATCACTGATAGCTCCAAATACATTTCCCAAGGCAAGCTACAGGCAGCGCCTGACACAGGTCTCTACCAGAGCCTTTAGAGATCTACCTAATACATAGAAACAAACACAAAGAGGCCACCAAGACTGGAAGACAAAGAAACAGGCCCTAAATGGAAGAACAAGAGAACTCTCCAGAAGAACTAAATGAAATGGAGGCAAAGCAATTTATCAGATATAGAGTTTACAGTAATGATCATAAGAATACTCAATAGCATGAGAAAAAAGACATAGAAACCATAAAAAAGGACCAGTCAGAAATGAAGAATGCAATTTCTAAAATAAATAACATACTGGAAAGAATAAACAGTAGATTAGATGAAGCATAGGATCAAATCAGCAATTTGGAAGACAAGGTACAAAAAACACCCAAGCAGACCAGCAAAAAGAAAAAAGAATTTTTAAAAATGAGGAGAGTTTAAGAAACTTTGGGTACAACATGAAGTGTAACAAAGTTCACATCATGGGAATACCAGAAGAAGAAGAGAGTGAGCAAGGGATCAAAAACCTATTTCAAGAAATAATAACTGAACTCTTCCTTAATTTGATGAAGGAAGAAGGCACAGAAGTCCAGGAAGTTCAGAGAGTCCCAACAAGAGGGACCCAAAGAGGTCCACACCAAGACACATCATAACTAGGACGGCAAAGCTTAAAGACAAAGAGGAGAAAAGCAGCTAGTTACCTACAAGGAAGCTCCAATTAGACTGTCATCTGATTTCTCAACAGAAACACTTCAGGAGAGAAGCAAATGGCCTGAAATATTCAAGGTAATGAAAAGCAAGGATCTACAGTCAAAGCTATCTATTAAAATTGAGGAAGAAATGAAGAGCTTCCCAGACAAAAAAAAAAAAAAAAAAGCTAAAGGAGTTTGTTAACAACAAACCAGTACAGCAAAAAATGTTAAAAGGTCTGCTCGAAGAAGGAGGAGAAGGAGAAAAGGAAAAAGAAATAAAACACTAGGAAAATAAGCACTAAATATGTAGCTATCAATAATCACTTTAAATGTAAATGACTTAAATGCTCCAATAAAAAGATTTAGGGTAGATGAATAGATAAGATATCAACACACATATATAAGCTGTCTACAAGAGACCCAACTCAGATCGAAAGATACACACAGACTAAAGGTAAAAGGATGGAAAAAGACATTTCATGCAAATGGAAAGGGAAAAAAAAGCTGGGGTGGCAATATTTATATTTGACAAAATGACTTTGAAGCCAAGTCTATAATAAGAGACAAAGAAGGTCACTACATAATGATAAAGGGAACATTCATACAAGAATATAACCCTGGTAAATATTTATGCACCCAATATAGGAACACCTAAATATGTAAAGCAAATATTGATTAACATAAAGGGAGAGACTGACAGACACAATCATAGTAGGGTAATTTAACACCTCATTGACTTCAATGGATAGATCTTCCAGACAGAAAAAGAACAAGGAGATAACAGCTTTAAACAACATACTAGATCAAATGGTGATCAGTTAAATGATATCTATACAGTATTTTACCCTGAAGCAACAATTATGCATACTTTCCAAGTCACATGAGATATTTTCTGGGAGAGACCACATGTTAGGACACAATAGAAGTCTCAATAAATTTAAGGAAATTGAAATCCTACCTGAAATTGTGATTTCTGATCACAATGCTATGGAACTAGAAATGAATCACAAAAAGGAAACTGAAAATATACAAAAACGCAGAAACCAAATAACATGTTATTAAACAATGTATGCATCAACAATGAAATCAAGAAAGAAATCAAATATCCCGGAGTCCACTTCCCCCTGCGCACAGGTGGAATACCTAGCCGATCTTCTGAGGAACAGAGTGAACAGCCAAGGGTATCCCAGCATATATGAAGGTTGGAGATGAAAATTGTAGAGGACATTGAAAAATCAGATGGTAAGGAGATTGCTTAGGGATGATAAGGTCCCTGGGACCAGCACAGGGACCAGGGCAGCTGCAGCCACAGGCCCTGCGCCTGCTGGGCCTACTGCAGGACTCTTGGAAGAGAGCCAGGTCAACAGTTCCCTCCCCTGTCAAACAGGGAGGTTTGAGCAGCACCAGGATAGACCTGGATACTTGAAGTCGCTGGGAGGAATAAAGATGAAGTGGCAAACACACAGGAGCAGTGTTCACCTGCTGACACTGGTCGTTGGCTGGGTCATTACCACAGAAATTAAGGAGCTGGCTGACGCTTGGAGAAGAGAAAAGAGTTGGACTGTGAAGGACCCTGACCCAGATAGTCTCTGGTCTGGTTAGAAAGTTGGACTGTGTGAGAGGCTGGGTGCTTTTTAGGAGCGGCACACATGAACAGGAGGAATTTTTTTTTTAAAGGATTTCTGTGGCTATTTAGGGAATTCTCCTCCAGCAGTCACCTCCATCTTTCCAGCTGTGCCCCTGCTGCTGCCATAGCCTCGGCTGCATGCTCGCTTCTGCCGCCACAGCTGTGGCCATGCCCCTACCCTCCCCACAGCTGCTGCAGCTGCGCCCTCCCCGCTACACACACTCCCCACCACCACAGCAGCGGATGCTGCACAACCACACCTGCCACCCCAGCGGCCCATGACCAACCCTGCCACTCCCACAGCTGTGCCCCTGCCCCCGCTGCCACAGCCACAGAGCCCACACACCCACAACACTGCCCCAGAGGCACATGCCTGCACCCACCGCAGCAGTAGTGCTTCCACTGTGGGGATGGACTGGCTCACTAGGAGGAAGGAGGAGGCGCCCCCTGCAGAGGAGAGCAGCAGGGCTCAGGGAGTTAGCAGTCCCCTGAAAGACTTAAATCAGTAGGGGAGCTAAACTACCCTAAATAGACTTTGAGAGTCCCTAGCACCTAGGGCAGCAAAGAGCAAGAAGGTGGTGTGTGAGGTGCTCCTAATCAGTGCACCTCAAGAACAGCACAACTGGTGGACTGAAAGTGTAGGCCTGGTGCAGAAGGGCACTAGGGGCCCAGCAGCAGTGAAATGAGGAACTAGGCGGGAGGCTAGGCAATTATGAAGAGTGCAGACCAGACTTGGCCCCATCCCTGCAAAACCATAGGAAGGGAGAAAAGTGAAACTCAATACCCCTCACCCTGCTGCAGCCAGGAAGACCAGCAGAACTGGCTTGGCTGGTTTAGAGCCAGCAGGAGGCTATTTTTTTTTCTTTCTTCCTTTTTCCCACAAGTGAGACAACAAGATCTGGTGAAAGGACCAGACTTAGACCCAAAGAGGGGTCATCCCAACAACTGAGAAACTGAGACAAATTTCACTTTGCTATTCCAGATGACTTGCAAGTTATTGTTTATTTGTATGATTATTTTTTCATTATTTTTACTTCTTTTATTTTATTAGTATTTTTTATTTTTCTTCTTTCTGTTTAGTTTTCTTCATTTTGTTTGTTTAATTGCATTGTTTGACTGGTTTTTCTTGTTCTCTCTTTCATAGTGTATTTTTAATTTACCTCCTTTCACCTCACTTATGTTCCAATAGCACACTACTCTAGGTCGTATACTTCCTACTCTTATTATTCAGATCACATAGATTCTGTCATATGAATGTTATTCCAGTATTATTGTAAATAATTGTTGTTCCATACAATTGCAAATATTACACAGCACCCCTCCCAGACCTTGGCCCAGTTCACTATCTTCTGGAACTTTACTACTGTTGTGGTTAACTCTATTCTCTTGCATGCCATGCCTATTTTCTATCCTTTACTCTCATTATATCTCATAATCTGACCTCCCACAAGCTCACTGTTTTCTGGATCCAACTCACAATCCTTCCACCCTCCAAAAAGAGTCTTATCTTTTTCCATTTTTCTAAAACGTGGCTAGTTGGGTGCAGTATCATGGTTAACACTTTATTTATCCAAAAGATCTCCTATCTCTTCTTTATGTGTTGGTGCTTTAAATCCTGTAGAATAAACTCCTGCAGTCTTAATCCATTTTGCCTTCCCTCTCCAACTGACCACATAAAAGTAGGTGGGAGCTATAAACACCAGTATACCTGCTGGAAGAGAGAACTCACCAACAAAGGAACAACCAACAGATAATAAAGGAAGATGGTGAAGGAATGAGTGGGAGCCACACTAACCTCCATCCAGGACTATTACAGAGCAGACTCCGGGGGAGGGAGGTGAACGATATACTGTTACTGAAAGGACCCCCTCTTTTTCTCTGGGGGTCCCCCCAATCCCATACTAGGTTTGCTTTCCTGCCACCAGGGGAAAGATGTCTCTCAATGCCAGAGATTGGTGAAAAGGAAAGAAATTATTTACTTAAAAGTTATACAGACTTAGAGTAATGACTTAATGTCTTCATTAAAATACTAAAGTCCTTTAGAATACCCACAGATGCACACAGTTTTTCCTTCTCCCTCTGCCCAGCCTGGGGTACAGTATCTCAGGAAAAGAAGTAGAAGTCTGGCTCAGGTTCCTGGCACTATCAGCTGTGTCACCATTGCAATCTCCAGTTAATACAAAACCATGTGGCACCTTCTCATGGCCCACCAGCAAGAGTCCTTTCACACCTTTTCTCCCCTGCAAAGTCTTTCCTGCTTCCTAAACCATGTGGCAAAAGGGAACACCCCAAAGCCATGGGGTATGACTCTTGCCAAAGCTGCATGATCCCCAGCAGGCATGGCTACTGTGCCTGGGTTTTAAATCCCAGCAGCAATCTTCCTCCGCAGCCCCATTTCCAACCCCTCCCACAATCAATTATACCTGCCAGCATTCCCATATTCTTCTAGCTTTACTGGGCTGCCATAGTAAGTCTGGGCAGGCATGGTCCCATGGCGTGGGCCAATCATCACCAAGCTCTCATGCAGGATGTGTAACCAGAGGGAGTTCCCTCCCAGTTACATCTTGGGTGGAAGTCACTTCAATCCCCTGACTCAAAACATGGCCATAGCTATTTAACATACCCGTGAAACCAGTTAAACATAACATATGGATATGTTAAATGACCATACCAGAGGTTAGCTGCAAACCTGTTGCTATGCAAAACAGCTCTCAATGGCCCTGCTCCATGTGTCCCATTCCCCATCTCAGACTTGTGGGGGTGAGGACATCCTATAAATATTTTTACTAATATTTCCAGGACACCCTGGGTTGTGGTGCCCATTACAAATCCCTATTTGGGCCCCACCTTGTTATAGGACCAATCTGGAATTACAACTAAATGGTGGAGAAATTACCCAGAACAAACAACTGAACAATAGCAAGAGAGAAGCCTCAAAACCTTGGACAGACAGAAGAACCAACTTCAACACAGCCTGTCCGCACCTGCACAACAGCATATAAGACATGGTGGGCAGAATGACCCTTAGTTAACCAACTAAAGGGAAGGACCCACCAAAGAAAGACCCAACAACAATCAAAATCAAAATCCATCCAGAGAGCCAACAACACAACAGTCTAAGAGCAGCAAGTTCAGGAGATCAAGGAGATTGTACCACTGAATCTCACAAGTCTCCTACCACAGAAGTGTGAACTAGGGAGTCAGAACAGATCAGTTTAAGAAGCAGAGACTAACAAGAAGAGTCTCACAAACAATGGGAAGACAAAGAAACAAACCCCAAGCAAAAGGAAAGGAGGAAGCCTCAGAAAGAATGCTAAATGAGATAGAGGTAAGTCAATGATCAGATACTGAGTTCAAAATGATGGTTATAAGGAAGTTCAATGAGCTCACAAAGAATTACCAAAAACTACAGGGAAACTAGAATAAAATCACTGCAAACTATATCAACATGAAAAAGGAAATAGAAACTATCAACAAGGGCCAAGAGGAAATGAAGAATACAATTTCTGAATTGAAGAACACAGTAGAAGGAATTAAAATCAGGCTAGATGAAACAGAGGATCAAATCACCAAGCTGGAGGATAAGGTAGAAAAAACACTCAGAAAGAGTGAGAAAAGGAAAAAAAGACTCAGAACAAAGAGTTGTTAAGGGAACTTCAGTATACATGAAATGTGATAATATCCATATAATAGGGACACCATAAGGAGAAGAACAGCAAGAGCTAGAAAACCTGTTTGAAAAGTAATGATGGAAAACTCCCCTAATTTGATAAGAGAAAAGTCACACAAATCCAGGAAACACAGAGAGTCCCAATCAAGAGGAACCCAAAGAGGTCCACTTCAAGATACATCATAATTAAAATGTCAAAATTCCAAGACAAAGACAGAATCTTAAAGGCAGCAAGGGAGAAACACATGGTAACATACAAGGGGGCCCCGATAAGACTGGCAGCTTACTTCTAAATTGAAAAGCTCCAAGCCAGAAAGGAATGGGAAGGAATATTTTAAGTAATGAAAAACAAAGACCTGCAACCAAGACTACTGTATCCAGCAAGGCTCTCTATTAAATTGGAAGGTTTAATAAGGAGTTTCCCAGACAAAAGAAGCCTCAAAGAATACAATTCCTCCAAACCAGCTCTGCAAGAGATGCTAAAAGGTCTGCTTTAAGAAAAGGAAGGAAAAGAGTGAGAGAGGAACACAGGTACAAAAAAATGGCAATGAAGAAGTACCAATCAATAATAACCTTAAATGTAAATGGATTAAATGATCTAATTAAAAGACAAAGAATAGCTGAATGGATAAGAAACCATGACCCACACATATGCTGCCTACAAGAGACTCACCTAAGAACAAAAGACCTACACAGACGGAAAGTGAAGTTCTGGGAACAAATATTCCAAGCAAATGGAAAGGGAATAAAAAAGCTGAGGTAGTAATACTCATATCAGACAAAATAGACTTCAAAAAAGGGGCCACAAAAAGAGACCCAGAAAGGCCACTTCATAATACTCAAGGGAAGAATCTATCAAGAAGACATAAATATGGTAAATATATATGCACCCAACATAGGAGCACCCAAATACATAAGAAAAATCTTGGAGGACTTCAAGAAAGATATGGATGACAACACAATTATGGTAGGGGATTTTTCACACCCCGCTGTCAAAAATGGACAGATCTTCCAAACAAAATATCAACAAAGATATTGTGGCATTGAACAATGTCATAGATCAAATGGACTTAACTGATATACATAGAGCCTTTCATCACAAAGAAGCAAAATACACATTCTTTCCAAATGTATATGAAACATTTTCAAAGATAGACCACCTGGTAGACACAAAACAAGCCTCAACAAATTTGAGAATATTGAAATCATATCAAACCTTTTATCTGACCACAAAGGACTAAAACTAAAATCAATCTCAAGGAAAAAACTCAAAAACACTCAAACTCATGGAGATTGAATAGCATGCTGTTAAATAATGAATGGGTCAATAAAGAGATCAAGGAGAAATCAAAAAGTTTCTGGAAGCAAATGAAAATGAACTCACAACAATCCAAAACTTATGGGACACAGTGAAGGCAGTCCTCAGAGGGAAGTTCATAGCAATACAGGCCTACCTAAAAAAGATAGAAATATTTCAAACAAAAAACCTAACCCTACACCTACAGGAACTCGAGGAACAATAACAAAGACAGCCCAGAGCAAGTAGAAAGAAGGAAATAACTAAGATCAGAGCAGAATTAAATGACATAGAGACTAAAAGCACGATTCAAAGGATCAATGAATCCAGGAGCTGGTTCTCTGAAAAGATAAACAAAATTGACAAGAATTCCGGCCAAGATGGAGGTATAGGTGGACACACTGTGCCTCCTCTCACAACCAAAATTAAAGACAACAAAGATTTAGAAACAAGAAAACAGCCAGAACTCATAGGAAATTGAACTGTATGGAAGTCCAACAACCATTCATCCAGACCGGTAAGAGGGGTGGATTCGCAGCAGGAAAAAGTGGAGGTGCAGACCTGGCATGCAGGCAGCAGCAGCTGGAAGATCCCAGGCGCATGGGCGGCAGCTAGCAGACCCCAGGCACAGGGTGGCAATGGTGAAGACCCAGTGAGGCCATGCAAGGTGGCTGGCTGACCAGGTGGTCCCACATTCGCATTCAGATAATCCAGGTGAAGGGGAAGCAGCAGAAGGGACTGGAATCCGAGAGAGAGTGGAGCAAGTGCCATTGTTCCCTCTCAGACCCCATCCCCACATACAGCATCACTACCCAGAGATTGGGCTGCCCTGCCCTGGGGAACACCCAAGGCTCCACCCCTCACTACATAACAGCCACAACTAGACAAAAAAAAAAAAAAAAAAAAAAAAAAAAAGAAAAAGAAACAAAAATGGCTCAAACCAGAGAACAAATGAAAGCCCCAGAGCCAATTTATCTAAGTGAAAAACAGATAGCCAACCTATCAGATGCACAATCCAAAGCCCTGGTGATCAGGATGCTCACAGAATTGGTTGATTTTGCTCACAAATTAGATGAAAAAATGAAGGCTACAATAAGTGAAATGAAGAAAAACGCACAGGGAACCAATAGAGATGGGAGGAAAACTGGGACTCAAATCAATGGAATGGACCAGAAGAAAGAAAGAAACAACCAAACAGAAGAGAATGAAGAAACAAGAACTCAAAAAAATGAGGAGAGGCTTGGGAACCTCCAGGACATCTTTATATGTCCCAACATCTGAATTATAGGGGTACCAGAAGGGGAAGAGGAAGAGCAACAAGTGGAAAACTTATTTGAACAAATAATAAAGGAGAACTTCCTCAATCGGGCAAAGGAAATAGATTTCCAGGAAGTCCAGGAAGCTCAGAGTCCCAAAGAAGTTGGACCCAAGGAGGAACACACCAAGGCACATCATAATTACATTAGCCAAGATTAAAATGAAGGAGAGAATTCTAGAAGCAGCAAGGGACAAGTGGACAGTCACCTACAAAGGAGTTCCCATCAGACTGTCAGCTGATTTCTCAAAAGAGACCTTCCAGGCAAGAAGGGACTAGAGAGAGGTATTCCAAGTCATGAAAGTCAAGGACCTACATCCAAGATTGCTCTATCCAGAGAAGCTGTCATTTAGAATGGAAGGGCAGATAAAGCACTTCTCAGATAAGGTCAAGTTAAAGGAGTTCATCATCACTAAGCCCTTATTATATGAAATGTTACAGGGACTTATCTAAGAAAAAGAAGATCAAAAATATGAACAGTAAAAAGACAGCAAACTCACAGGTATTCACAACCACACCTAAAACAAAAGCCAACTAAGCAAACCACTACAACAGGAACGGAAATGGAGATCACATGGAGGGTTAGCAACAGGGGAGTGGGAGGAGGGGGGGGGAAGTTACAGAGAATAAGTAGCATAGATGGTAGGTAGAAAATAGACAGGGGGAGGGCAAGAATAGTGTGGGAAAAGTAGAAGCTAAAGAACTTATGACACATGGACATGAACTAAAGCGGGGAATGTAGGTGGGAGGGGGTGTACAGGGTGGAGAGGAATGAAGGGGAGGAAATGGGACAACTGTAATGCATAATCAATAAAATATATTTAAAAAGATTGAGTAGAAAACAGAAAACTGTAAAAGAACAACAATTAAAATAAAATTTTAAAAAATTGAGAAGACTTTAAGCAGACTTATCAAGATAAAAAAGGACAGCAGACCAAATAAACAATCAGAAATGAAAGAGGAGAAATGGCAACTGATACCACAGAAATATGAAGGATTTTAAGAAATTACAATGAAGAACTATATGCCAGGAAATTTGAAACCCTAGGTGAAATGGACAAATTTGTAGAAAAATATAATCTTCCAAAACTGAATGAAGAAGAAGCAGAAAGCCTGAACAGACCAATAACAGCTGATGAAATTGAAGCAGTAATTAAAAAACAAAACAAAACAAAACAAAAAAACAAAAAAAAAACTCCAGACACACAAAAGCCCTGGATTGGATGGCTTTGTAGGAGAATTCTACAAAGCATTTAAGGAAGAGCTAACCCCTATCCTTCACAGACTATCCCAAAAAATCCAAAAAGATGGAAGGCTCCCAAACTCTTTTTATGAGGCCAGTATCATCCTAATCCTAAAACCAGATGAAGGCATAACAAAGAAAGAAAACTTCAGGCCAATATTGATGATGAACATAGGTGCTAAAATCCTCAACAAAATATTGGCAAACCACATCAAGCAATACATTAAAAACATGATTCACCATGATCAAGTGGAATTCATCCCAGGGATGCAAGGATGGTACAATATTTGCAAATCAATAAACATAATACATCACAAAAACAAAAGGAAAGACAAAAATCACATGATTATACCAATAGATGAAGAAAAATTGTTTGATAAGGTACAGCACCCATTTATGACAAAAACACTCAAGAAAGTGGGAATTGAGGGAGGATTCCTCAACCTAATAAAGGACATATATGAGAGACCTACAGCCAACATTATACTCAATGGGCAAAAACTTAAAACTTTCCTACTAAGATCAGGAATAAGACAAGGATGTCCACTTTCACCACTTCTATTCAACATAATATTGGAAGTTCTAGTCAAAACAATTGGACAAAAAAAAGAAATAAAGGGCATCCAAATTGGAAAGGGGGAAGCAAAACTGTCATTGTTTGCAGATGACATGATAGTGTACATAGAAAATCCTATAGACTCCACCAAAAAAGTGCTTGACCTCATGAGTTGGTTTGGCCAAACAGTGGGATATGAAGTCAATATCCAGAAATCAAAGGCATTTTTGTACACCAACAATGAAATATCAGAAACAGAAATCAGGAAAATAATCCCATTTTATATAGCAACAAGAAAAATAAAATACCTAGGAATAAACCTAACCAAGGAGGTAAAAGAACTGTACTCAGAAAACTAAACAACACTGAAGAAAGAAATCAAGGAAGACACAAACAAATGGAGGCATGTACAGTGCTCATGGATTGGAAGAATTAACATAATCAAAATGTCCATATTACCCAAAGAATTCATAGATTCAATGCAATCCCTATTAAAGTACCAATGACATATTTCACAGATGTGAACAAGCACTTCAAAAATTTATATGGAACCATAAATGACCCCAAACAGCTGCAGCAATTTTGAGAAAGAAGAACAAAGTAGGAAGGATCACAATACCCAATATCAAACTGTATTACAAAGCTGCTGTAATCAAAACAGCCTGGTAGTGTCATAAGAACCAACATATAGACCAATGGAAGAGAATAGAGACCCAGAAATAAACTCAAGTCTCTATGATCAATTAATATTTGACAAAGGGGGAAGAACCATAAAATGGAGTAAAAATAGCCTTTTCAACAAATGGTGTTGGGAGATCTGGACAATTACATGCAAAAAAATGAAACTCGAGCACCAACTTACACTATACACAAATACAAATTCAAGGTGGATAAAAGACTTAAATGTAAGTCATGACACCATAAAAGTCCTAGAGGAGAACATAGGCATGCAAATCTAGACATTTCGCACAGCAATATTTTCATTGCTATGTCCCCTAAAGCAAGGGACATAAGGGAAAGAATAAACAAATGGCACCTCATCAAATTAAAAGCTTCTGCATGACCAAAGAAAAGAGCATTAAAATGAAAAGAGAACAAATTATATGGGAAAACATATTTGCCAATGATAGCTTGGATGATGGTTTGATCTCCAAAATATATAAAGAACTCAGACAACTCCACTCCAGGAAGACAAATTACCCAACTAAAAAATGGGCAAAGACCAGAACAGACTTCTCCAAGGAGGACATACAGAGGGGCTAGAGACATGAAAAGGTGCTCAGCATCACTAGCCATCAGAGAGATTAAAATTTGAACCACAATGAGATACCACCTCACACCATTCAGAATGGCAATCATAAACAAATGAACAATAAGTGTTGGAGAGGATGTGGAGGAAAAGGAAATCCCAGTTCAGTTTTGGTGAGAATGCAGACTTGTGCAGCCACTATGGAAAATAATAAGGAATTTCCTCAGAAAACTAAAAATGAAACTGCATTTTGACCTGGCAATTCCACCGCTGGGATTATACCCTAAGAGCCCTAAAACACCAATCTAAAAGAACCTATGCACCCCAATGTCCATAGCAGCACAATTTACAATGGTCAAGTGCTAGGAACAATCTAAGTGCCCATCATTACTTGAGTGGATCAGAAAACTGTGGTACATTTACACAGTGGAATACTGTGCAGCAGAAGGAAAGAAGGAGCTTCTCCCCTTTGTGACAGCATGGATGGAACTGGAGAGCACTAGGCTAAGTGAAATAAGCCAGGCAGTGAGGGACAAATACCATGTGATCTCACCTTTAACAGGAACTTAATCAACAAAAGAAAAAAAGGAAGCAAAATATAACCAGAGACATTGAAATTAAGAACAATCTGACAGTAACCAGAAGGGAGCTGGGAGGGGATAATGGAGAGAAGGGTTTTCAGGAACAACTATAAAGGACACATGGACAAAACCAAGGGAGGGATGGAAGCAAGGGAAGGAGGTGGGTTTGGCTGGGGTGGGAGGGAATGGTGGGAGGTAAATGCAGACAACTGTAATTGAACAGCAATAAAATAAAATAAAATAAAATAAAATAAAATAAAATAAAATAAAATAAAATAAAATAAAATAAAATAAAATAAAATAAAATAAAATAAAATAAAATAAAATAAAATAAAATAAAATAAAATAAAATAAAATAAAATAAAATAAAATAAAATAAAATAAAATAAAATAAAATAAAATA
>PVKU01009653.1:0-59641 GCA_004027475.1 Anoura caudifer
AAAAAAATCATAAAATTTATATAAGCATTGGAAGGTTCACTTGAGCTGGAAAACAGGTTAAAGTGGGAGCTTTCTAGGCAGGAAGGGCCACTGCAGGAAGAGAGAGCACTGATTGCAATGAAAAGGGTGATGTCATTGGGAAACAATCTGAGGTTAATGCAGCTGAGCTTCCAGTTCACAGTGAGAAGTGTTGGGAGACAGGCTGCAGAGATATGCAAGACCCAGTTTTTTAAAGAATGTTGAACATGAAGCTAAATAAATTAGACTTCATTCTATATTCTACAGGAGATTAAGAATCCCTATTCCACTACCTACCCTTACTATGCTGAAAATAAAAAATGAAATGATGCTCATTACTAGTCTGTGAAGGCCTCCTCAAAGAGTGGGAATCTGATCCCTTCAATCTTGGACAGGTTTTGGTTAAAGGAAGGACAAGCAATCCTGGCATTGGGAATGGCTATACCAAAACACCAGAGGGTTCAAAGAAAACCCAATTTTGTCCAGTAAAACAAACTTAACAATAGAAGTGAATTTATGTAGTTGCTTGTTACTTTTCCCTAATCCACCATTTCATGGGTTTGGTCTTTGACCAGGAGGTCCTGTATTTAAGAGCAGCTTTTGATAGGCTTCAAAGGACCATGCGTCGCTTGCTGTTAATTTTGTTTGTCCAAGGCTTTAGGTTAGAACTTCATAAGAACGTAAAAGAAAGCCTCCTGTTTCTTTGGATCTTGGATAAAATTGCCTGTTCCTTCTTGAATATGTGCACCCAGGGGGTATTCAGAATTTATGTAGAAAGCAGAAAGTGAATTAGAATCAAGCTGAGCCTTGATCACTTTGAGGTGTTTCTTTTGTTGAATGCCTACATTGTTCAAATGTGTATTTGCTGTGACAAATGAAAATATAATATTTTCCTTAAGAGGTGGATTGTAGAAAGCTTAGTAGCAATAATGTGTCTACCCAAAAGTGCCTGTTAATTGCTTTCATTTTCCTTGAACTTCTGTTCTTTTCTTTCCCACCTGTCACTTTTTGTTGTAGTTTAGCCTCAGTGGCAACAGAAGAGAATTTATATTTTTGTAAGAAAGCCACTGATAGACATTAATTCAACGATGCATTTAGAGGCCAAGAAGTCTGTTTGCAGTTCTTTTAAAAGCTGCTTTTGATTTTTTTTTAAATAGTATGTTTCACAAATACAAACCAGAATAATGATTATTAAAGGAACAGACTTTTATCAACGTACTTCCTCTGAAAATAAAAGGTCCATGAAAGAATTTTCCTTTGTGTTTCATTGCATTGCCTACCTTCAGACCTTACAACATCAACAGTACCAGTGTGGAGGCGTACAGACTGTGTATGACCCTGCTGTGTTTTCTGTTACCATGTAACCCTTAGGCCAGAAGAAGGGAAGGGAGGGAGGAGGGGAGAAAAAGGAGTACACTATTTTCCCTCCCAAGAATGAGGCAGTCTGGTGCAGTGGAAAGAACACTGGACTGTGAGTTTTGGGGGATTTGTTTTTGTTTTAATCTTTTTGCTTCTTGCTAGCCATGTGACCATGGGCCAGTCAGCCAGTCTGCCTGGCTTTTAGTTTCTTCACCTACAGTATATTGCATTAAGGGAGTTGTTTTCTCCTTTTTCTGCTTATTGCTATGTAAAATAGTATAATGCTTTTCAGAGAAGTAATTCTAGAGTATGCATAATATAGTTCTGCATACATTAGGAATTATAATAGACTAATTTTGGTAAAGTTGAGAGAATCTCACAGGGAAAATGGTGGAGGTTATATGTCAAGTATAGGATTTTTATGTTTATGTTTCTATCCCCTATGAAGATCCGTATTCATTTATTAGCCCTGTTTATGTATACATTGTGCACATCAGGTTCTCATCTTCTGCGTTGCAAGTGTGGCTTGCTTTGTTTTGTTTTTTTTTTCTTGCATAAGACAATTATGAGATTCTGTATTTTACATTCCTTTAACACCAATCTCAGTATTTGTGGAGAAGGTGGTTTTGTATAACCAGAGCATGAAATGGATTGCTTTTATCTCTTAGAATTGCTGTCCATTTCCATTTTAATTTTATCAGCAGAAGATTTGTCTACATCTTTAAGGGGAAATGATTTTGCTTTGCAACTAGATTTTCTGATTTATTTAAAATAGTATTAATTTGAATACCTTTGATGTTGCTTTGAAAGCAATATTTTAAATAGCAACTATTGTTATTCATTAGCGAATTGCCATGGTAATATAGAACATTCACTTGATTTAAACTTTTCAGAAAAGGAAAATTATACTCTATATCTTTCTAGTTGGTTTAGATGTACAATACCAAGTCTGCCCTTTTTTTTTTTTTGCTTTTTATCTTTTGAAGTAAATTGTTTTTCTAAGATTAGTGTGCATATTTCTTTTCCTAAGGAAAATAAAACATCACATTTTGACAAGCCATTAATTTCTTTGAAGCCCTAGGAAAACAGCTCTTCTTTTCCTTTTTAAGTAATTTTATAATTACATTCTAAATTCTTTTTCAAGTAGCTGTAATGGCATTGCTATTCTTTTGTTGCCCTGACATTTTTTTGTGATAAACAGGGCTGCCCTTGAGAATACATTTGTGGTGAATAACAGGTACTTAACAAAGTTTGTTGAGAGAGTAGATAAATGAAATATGATTTAATCGATAAAATTCCCTTCTAAAAATTTAGTTTTACTACTAATTTAAAGTTCTCTGACATTAGATATTAGTATATAGAAAAGAGCAAGAATATTAGCAAAATTATTGTCTAGCACCATGGACTAGAACTTCTTTTTTTGGTTTCTTTCACTTTTTTTAAACAAAGCTTTGCTAATTCTTTACTTTTTATTACCAACATATCCAGGCAAGTTGGTTGTCCTGTTCTTCTGGACTCTTAGTAGTATGCATTTAGCACTTATTTATTTTAAGTGTATATATTTTTCGATAGCATATATATGTTCTTTACTGGACTTTTGGCATATGAAGGACCTAACTTGGTACCGGTTAAATATTGCAGCGAATATCAATAACTATTTGCTGAAAAAAGAAATTTTAGATATGCATTTTGTTTATATATTTAAATAGTATTTAGTGAATGTTACGAAGAAAATTAATCTGTACCTTCCCTTTTAAGCAGTGCATGTGAGTGTGTGTGTGTGTGTGCGTGTGTGTGTGTTTCTGCGTCAGTGTTGTGTCTTCCTCAGCAGGTGCAGAAGCAGACAGGGTTGCAAAAGCTCTAATGTAGAGACTGTACCCTAGTCCTAATGAATAGTACCCTTGAAGACATTTTTATGTTTGTAATAGTATACACATCTGTCTTCTGAAAAATAATTACTCTTAGGTAAGTACTACTAAAAATACAAACAATATACCAATAAAATAAAAGTCAATGCCTTTTTTCCTTTTTTCATCTGAATTTCTTAGACATACTCATTCTTGACTCTTTGGTGTATGTGCTTATGGACTTGTTAGATAATTGTAGATGAAGTTATTCAATACCTTACAGAGATCGGAATGCTGGAGAAAATTTATTATGTATGATAGCTTGTCAACCCCTTAGTTAAATTCTCCTGAATAATTCTTTCACTACAGCTTTGAGAAATACATTTATGACAGGCATTCTAGGACCCTTGAGAGGCTCTGTGGTGGCTGATGGCAGGCTGAGAATGACAAGTGAAAGAGGCCACCACTGAAAGGGGCTCCTTGAACTCAGTGGACATGCTGAGGCTTCTGATAGGCTTGGGCTAATTGGCAGCACTTAATCGATGAAGCCAAGATAGGTGTGGTTACCATAACGGGCAGCATAGCTGGACCAGTAATCAGAAAGGACTGACCTGTAGAGATCTTTGGTGGTGACAAACTGACCACGGTGTCCTTAGGACTCAAATAAGTGGGTGACCTAATAAATTCTAACTTTATTTGTACAAATGAAAGGAAAACGCTAGGGTTGGCAAATAGAGGCATGACCTGAATCGTCTCACTAAGGAGTCACAGCCTTCATCCATTTCCCAAACTTGAGTCAGTTCATAGATCTGAACCCCTTTAATAAAGGGGCTCACATTCCTTTGAGAAAGGACTCTTGTACGTGTCAAAAATTAAACTGTAAAATAATTTTCTTACCCTGCAGCCATCGGTAGAGTGACTCTGCATTGGTGGAAGGGAAATAATTCAACTTTTGGGGGCCTAAACCTTGACTCGAAAGCAACACTATTTCTTGAAGAACCAGAACATTACAATAACAGACCTATAACAGTAAGGGCTTAATAGAGTTTTGGCTTCAGTCTGTGACACTATAGGCCCAGTGCTTCCCTGAGTGCACCCCAGTTCTAGAATGGTTAATTGGAACAAACACACTTAGCCACTGTCTGAATCCCCTTATTTATAGAATCTCCTTTCTGTCCCTCTTTTTTATTAATTTTTTTCTTAATTTACTTTTGTTGTTTTGTACTTGTAGGTGAAAGGAACATTTTGCATGCTTTATTGTTAGTTTTAAATTGATTTCTTCATCCATGCCATTGTTTCTTCTTTAACTCCAATAGTTATACCTCATTCTTTTATATTTATATAAAAATTGTTAAGGTGTATGTATTCAGAGACATCACCCCCTGGCTTGTACCTCACTAATCAGAACATAGTTTTTACCAGCTTACTTTCTTCCCGGTAATTAACTTTCTTAAAGAAAATGAAAAAAACAAACAAACATCTTTTAAAACTATTTTGTGATAGTCAGGGGTGGGTAGGAAATGGATGAATAGAGAAGTAAGAAAGAGAAATTTTCATTGGAAGGGACTCCATTTAATTTAAGGAAGAAAGGAAGGAAAAGGAAGAAGAAAGAAAGAATGAGAGGAAGAAATAGGGAAGGAAGACAGGGAATTGACTTAGGAAAGAGAAAAAAAGAAACAAGTACCTATTCTTCATAACTGGAGAATCCAAGCTGAGGCCCTTGGAGAGTCGAAGCTGCCTTTCAGTGGAGAATGGTCAGATACACAATTAGCGGAAAAAGTGTGAGTTGAAGACATTTGTGAACACTTAGCATGTACTAATTCCTCACTCCCACCCACCTGCCCACGCCTTGATGGTTTGTTTTTGGGCAGGGCTGTAACATTAGAATTGCTTTATTATTTTCTTCTCTTTCGACAAAGCCAATCTTCAGCTTGATTGGCATTATCTACCAAGACCAGCCACCTAGATTCCAGTTATTGTTGAGTTCTTTTATTATTAACATTGGTCACCTATTACACCTTTTAAATATTTATGTGTTAAATTGTCATTATTGGACATAGTTTTTATAAGATAATGAGGAACTTTTGAAGTAGATGTTGATCTAACATCAACAGATTTGTATCTTTTCACGTGTTCAGTGAAATCATCATGGCCTCCAGGGTGGAGGGCAAATACTGACAAACATTTTATTTGAGTTACATGCTCATCATCAGCTTTCTTGAAAGAGAAAAATAAATGTAATGTTTACCTCTTTATTAATCATTATTTTTAGCCTATTACTTTTGAAATGATTTATTATACTTTATAAAAAAAGGACAAAAGCACTATAATAAAAGTATTCAGGCTACTCTATATTCATTAGGGTGGAGTGTTTAACGTCTATTTGCTATATATATTTGTCATGTCAACTTAAATGACAGTTTTCCACATTTTCCACTGACACCCTCACCTTAACGGCGTAATGGCTTTGTGCATCTCGTGGACTGCCTCCCAGGGCATGGCGCAGCTGGCAGGTGCATCTCATGGACATGCAGGGGCACTTGCTTATTTCTGCACCCTCTCCCCATATTGGCCCACACTAAATGTTGTTACTTGTCTGAAAGAATGTGTGTCTAAGAGTATTTCATTTTAACAGTGAGCACCTGTATTTTCAACAAAGTGTTAATTATCATGAAAAGGGATGGAAAAATGATTTATTCTGATATACCTGCATGCACATGAACCTCACCCAAGAATAGCTGAGAGCATAATAGAAGCTCCATGTATGAAATGGAGGTCTTTCATGACCACCCCTTGCAGGCTGGGTTCTTCAAAGACTGACTCTGAGAAGTAATTCACTGGTAAGTGAATGTAGGATGCTTATTAGGGATCAACATCTGTGAACGGAAAAGGAAAGGCATGGGATGTGGTAGAGGAAGGAGTTGAACAACCAGGCAGGCTCTACAATGCCTGGGCCACACTGGTAGGACACTCCGGAGCAAGTGTTGCCTGTCAGAGTTGCCTGTGTAGGGCTAAAATATCTCTGCCTTGTTCAGTCACTGGATATGAGCTTTTCTTGGAAAGGCATTTCCCCTGCACCTGAGGCAAGCCCTAATATTGATGACAGGTAGAACCCACCTGCTTATTGCACTCCCCACAGCTGGACAAGTACTTCACTGAAGCAGAATATGAGGGAGGCACTCCTCTATATCCATCACAGCACATCCAGCATATTTTATTAGTAATATTTAATTTAATAAAAATAAAATTGAGGTGAATACAAAATTAAGCAGCTTGCTAAAAAGCATAAATCAGAAACATTCCAGGCAAATCGACATATGACCACCCTCCTTATCAGAGATTTTGGCAAGATTCCTTTCCTGTCCTTAAACATATGTTCTTAAAGGAATTCCAGGTTGAAGGATGACTTAAAGATCACTGAACTCCTCTGACTCATTTTCAATTGAAAAAAGGAATTAAGAACAGAGACAGAAGTTGGTAGAGGACTCCCTTTCTGACAACCAATTTGCTATCTTCTGTTATAAACTGTTACTTCTAGGTACTGCAGTGAGTAAAGAAAGATTTGTTCTTTGGTGTCCCCTTTCTTACGTAGCCCCTTCCGATACCGCCTGTATTATGAGATCATTCTTGGTGTTTCTTGTAAATCATAGAAATGTTATGAAATAATCATTTACTGATCTTGTTTTAGTTTTAAGTTTGAGTGTGGAAGTAATGTCTGTTTCTTTGCAACATTTATTCTGAAGCTCCCTATAGTATATTGCATTGTACTAGCTATTGTAAAAACTAAAGTTAAATCTTTGATGAGTCTGCTTCAGATCCCTTAATAAGGATTTTGTATCAGTGCTTTCAGAAAAAAAAATTAAAACTTGCAAATTGAGTATAATATGAACATTAAGAAAAAGAAGAGAAAGTTTGTATCTATTAATACAAATGCCAGGAATTTCTTTTCAGGGTTTTTTTTTTTTTTTAAATTAACATTGTCACTCTTTAGAGATGTTTTCTCTAATTTTCTTCCTTGCTCATTATAATCTAGTATTTAACAAATTAAAATACTCAGTTCCGTATTGGAGACTGGGGAGAGGCAAAAGGATTTACCTTGGGGGAAACAATGATTTAGAATTGATAAAACCTTGACAGAGTCCCTCCAGCAAACAATTTCTTAGGTTCTTGTTACAGGCACTAATTAGGTGGCTGTGATCACATCTCTAGATATAAAGGACTTTTTAGATTTCAAAAGAATAGCATAATCAGCAACACCTTTATATTTTTATTTTGTCTTTAATTTTTCTTTCCTCCCTGTTTTATAGTGATAGGGAGAAGATATAATTTTATTCTCATCCTAGGAATATATTTACATACTTTTTGTTGTGGTGTGCAAATTCTTATCCCATTTGTTACATTCTGAATATTGTGGATTACAAATTGGCCATATTCCAAAGGGGAAAATAAAGAACTTGTCAACATTTTGTACATAAATGTACAAAAAAGTTGAATTTGAAAGTATTTTATTTTTCTTGCTTTCGTTTTCCATAATTAAGTATATTTTCTCACACTGATTGTTCAGTGAATCCAAATTAATATAACTGTGTGCTGTTTGTTAACCAAGTCTGGTAGCCTCAGAATCTTTTGTGTTAACTGAACGGGAGAAGGGAAGAGTGGGTGAAAATCTACAAAAGCTTGTGTTAATTATGATACATCCCCTACTGGTAGAAAATCATGTTCAGACATTATCACATTGTTAAATAGCTCATCAGAGTATCAGTTTGCAGAAAATCCTCTCATTCTTTTCAGCAGCTTTTATAAAATTGTTTTAAGAAGCTCTGTGAATGGACTGAGCCCTAGTATTTGGATAATTACCATTTTCTTAAGAAATAGACTTTGGGCCAACCATGAAAGCAAATCATCTGGTGTGGCATTTTGCTGCAAGAGAGCAGTATTACTTTATAATTTTTGCTACTTAACAAAGGAAACATCAATTCCTAATGGCTCTTTTTTTCTGGTATCATATAAATAATGGGATGCTAATTGAGTAGGTGATAGAATCAGGGAACTAAAGAAACACTGTTCTTTGTGTCTTTTTGTGTAAGAATTATAAACAATTTTCATTCACTTGGATTTTTCTAAGCATAAATGTAATCATTTATTTTTATTCTCATAACAAAAAATAAAAAATCATGTTTGTGGGATAAAATTAATTGCCTACATTTAAGAATTTATGAATAGAATAATAAAAAATAAAAAATTTTAAAAGGACTTAATTTTCAGGTAGAAAAATTTGAAAACTTTATTCACGGAGGTAAGGGCACCTGTGTGTTCACTGGTAATCATGGTGGACAAGACATGGAAACAACCTAAGTGTGTTTCGATAGATGATTAGATAAAGCTGTGGTACATATATACAATGGAATACTACTCAGCCATAACAAAGGATGAACTACTGCCATTTGCAACAACAAGGATGAACCCTGAGAATATTATGGTAAGCAAAATAAGTAATCAGAAAAAGCTAAGAGCCATGTGATTTCACTCATCTGTGGGATATAAAACTGAAACTTGCAAACACAGACCAGAGGGCAGGAGGGTGGGAGGGATAGTATAGGGCAAACGGGACCAAATGTGTGATGACAGAAGATGATTTGACTTTGGGTGGTAGGCACACAATGTAATGTATAGATGATGTACCATAGAAATGTGGACTTGAAACCTATATAGTCTTATTAACCAATGTAACCTCAATAAATTTAATTAAAAATAAATAAAAGGATATAATTTTAAGGTACTGTTTATACTTTATGTTGTATACATGTGAACTATTTTTTGACAGTCATGATAGCTACTCAAGTATCTTCATATTCTCTTGCTGTTCCTTGTTTTTATAGTATTCAGATTAAAGGATGCTCCAAATGTAGGAATATTAATTATAGATTTTATAGTTTGAATAGCCTTGTAAGTGAATTCTTGTATACTACTTTTGTTCTGTGTGTGTGTGTTGGAGGAGGTTTATCTTTTTTTTTTTTTTTTTGTCTTGTTTCATTTAGTTTTAGGCCTATCAATAAAATGTAATTTTCAGAGATTTTCTTTCAGATTTATAATAAAATGTAATTTGTGATTATATAATTAGGGAAATCCTATAGTTGTATTATATTATAGTTGTTTGCATTAAGAATTGTGATTTTTCTTTGCATTTAAATCAATTTGGGAATCATGCAGTAATACTTTAATTCATATGTTTTTAGCATCCAAGGATATAACATATTCAATATGGTTGTTTGCTTAAACATTTCTTTACTTGATGTGTAAAATTCATTATGTTTGCTGTTGGGTCTTGGGCTTTATGTTTTATGACTTTTTAAGAGAAGGATAAATGGAGGGCAGGAAAAAAGGAGAAATACTACAAATAACTTACTTAATGGTGTGTACACAAATGGAAAAGTAGACTGAGGACCATGGGCCATATCATCAGAAGAATTATTAGACATTTCATTGAAATGTATTTTATTTCTCTTGATTAAAAATTGCAGTATATCAGTCAATAATGTAACTTAAAATTTTAAAATATGAACTCAAATTAAAGAGTAAGCATCCTTAAAAGAGAATAAATTGTGCTTTCATATGGACTGTAAAGTACAACCACCTGCATTTTTTTAGTTCTTCCCTAGGTGTATTATAAGAACTGTCAAAGCAGGGAAAACACAAAGAAGAGTAGAAGTCAGTTAAATATCTGATTCAATATGTTTTAATAAATATGAAGATAAAAATCTACATCCTGCCTCTCAGCCATAGTTTGTAGCCACAGTGCTCATGGAAGTTTAACATCTAACTATTCAGTGACTGGGAAGTGGCGAATGTCATCAAGTGTACATTTTTAGTATTTTGTGGACACTGCTCACCTTCCATTACTGGCAGGCTTGCTGAAGCCTGGGTTTTCAGCTTTGCACTGTGTCTCCGCCCGATGGTGTTACTCTGTCAAAGCTGAAGGACAGCTCCCCTTGCTTCCTTCCGGTGGTTGATAGCATCTGGGGTTTTCTAAGGGCATTATGATAAGCTTGGCAAACAGTTTTTTATATTCAGCAAGACTGGAAATTGGAAATATTTTTTCAGATAATACTTATCTAGCATCTTAATATGTATGCATCAGATAATGTTCCATATTCTGGTGACACTATACTCACCTACTAGATTGTATATCTACCATATAACCGTACAAATGCAGTGTGATAAATTCTGTGAGAATGCAAGCACAGAGTATACTGGAAGTACCAAGTGGGACCATCTATTCCAGATTTCTCAGAGGAGGGAAAGAAAGCAGGGATCAGGGAAGCCTTGCACAAGGGGTGACTCCAGAGGTAACAAATATCTAGTCCCAGAACTATGGGACCCGTACTGGAGTGATAGACCATGCAGTGCAGACAGCTGTAGAGTACAGCTGTATCTGAGGTAGAACTGAGGATTCTCCCTTCCTCTGCTCATCCTTCTCCTGTTTTTACCATTTTCTTTTTCCCTCCCTCCCTTCCTTCTTCCTTATCTCACTTCGTCCCTCTCTTCCTTCCTCCCTCCATGCCTTTTTCTCTCTCTGCCTCTTTTCTCCTTCCCTCCTTCCTTCCTAACCAACTGCATATGGACAGAATTTTATTAATTAGATGCATGGTTCATGGGCTAATATTATCATTGGACAGTTCCTGGCCCTAATGCACTCATTTATTCACTCATTTATGATACTGTACTTAATACATGTGTAACATTAACAATTACACCTTCATTTTTGCTTTTTTATTTAATCCCCTCACTCCTCCTAAAAGATAGCTATTATCCTGAGTTGTGTACATAATTCCTTTTTTCATTTTTTTCATATATAACATACCTAAACAATACATTGCTCAGTTGTTTTTTTAACTCAACAACAACAAAAAATACTCTTCTATATGTAATCTGGTAGGTATATTTTTCTACTCAACATCATACTAATATGATTCACTATGTTTATATTTGTAACTGAATTTATAATGATTTTTATTTCAATTAATTTCCATTCTGTGAATATACAACAATTGTGCAGTCTCCTGTTGATGAGCAGTGGAGTTTTTTATATAGTGTGGTTACAAACACTGCTACTGTGAACCTGTCCTCCGTGCTGCCCGAGACATATGGGGAGTTTTCTTCAGAGTATTTATCTGGGGATGGAAATATTGGCTCATAGGGCATGCAAAGGTTAAACTTAAAGGATCATGCCAAATTGCCTTCACTCCTGCCAAAAGTATGGAAAGCTTACATTGGTCTTGTGAGATTAATTTCTGTCAATTGCTTGCCATGGCATGTGAATACTATCTAGTGGTGTGTGATTTTGGTTTGCATTTCCCAGGTTACCAATGAGATTATGCATCTCTTGATATATTTATTGGTCTTCTACTATGTGTTTCTTCTAATCTTTCAATTATAAGACTTTATTAGCCTGTAGGACTAAATACTTGTTATTTTTACATTTGAGTTGTGGTATACTAATCATAAAAAGATATACAGCCATTAAAGTGAAATAGATATATTTTAGTAGTATAGAAAATGGTGGGTAATTTCTAGTGAAGGATACACAGTCAAATAGTTAACAAGTTTAAAAGAATAGGAAATAATTCTATTTTGAAATTATTTTCATAACTATTTTTACAGCTTAATGTTTATTTTTCTTTTGACAGAACGATTTCGAGAATTACTACTTCCTTCATCTAGTCAAGACTCTGAGATTCTGCCCTTTGTTCAGACTAGAAAATATCCCAAGTAAGCAATAGAAGTTCACTGGGTATTGAAAAGGGAATGGGCAAGTAAGTAATGGGAGAGGTTTGGGAGGACAAAGACAAAATATTTTCTTTCTTAAGATTTCTGTAAAAAAGCCAGGATAACATAACCTAATTAGTTTGGGAATCACCTGCAATGTAATGTCTCAGGCTCTGCACAGCTGGGCCAGAGAGAAAAAGACTTGCTTGCAAGTGCAACCAGCTATACCTGGGCACTTTGCAAAGTGCAAACCCTAACTGTCTGTATCAGTGCCTGGTCGTGGATTTCTTTTTGCTTGATGCTGTATCAACAGGGACAGATACTTTTTGAGTGATCCGTCATCTGGTTTCCTGTTTCTATTCTTTAAATGCAAGGATTCTTTCACAGTGTAATAAGTGGCTTTCAAATCACCCATGCCAGATATGATTTTAGCAATTTCTGTATATTCCTTTTTACTGTCTTTATAGTCTTTATGAGAAGTGAATTCTCCTCTTTTAAATGCCACAAATGTACTTATTGGTTGAAGGAATATGCCTTCATCTTTCTAGAGAATAAAGAATTACCACTTCTTCTTTTTTTTTTTTTAAGCATCCTCTTTCTAAAGCCTGCTGAATGCTGGTATCTTGATCCTTCTGTGGAAGCTTGGAGCATCATCTACTCTATGAATGCCTGACTCTGTTTGCTAGCTAGTGTGCAAGAGGCTAAAGAATTAATGAACTAATATTTTAAATAAAAAAGGAAATTCACCAAGTTAAGGAATTAAAGCTTGGTTTACACATTTTTTTTATCAAAACTAATTACTATGTTAAATGATTCATTCTTTGATTGGTTTAGCAGTTTGTTCAAGTATTCACTGAACTTCCATTTCTGGTATAATTTACCCTCCCCAATAGTTAGCTTTAATAATATTTACTTAAGTCTCTTATGTTGGCTGGTGTGGCTTAGTGCGTTGGAGCATTGTCCCTTAACCAAAGGTGTCAGGTTCAATTCCTGGTCAGGTCACCTACCAAGGTTGCCGATTTGATCCCCATTCCGGGCATGTGTGATCCCCAATCTGGACACGTACAAAGGGCAACCAGTCAATGCTTCTGTCTTCCATCAAAGTTTTTTTTTTTTCTCTTCCTTCCTCTCTTTCTAAAAGGAATTTTTTAAAAAATGTCCATGGGTGAGGATTTTTAAAAATTCTAAAAATAATATTTACTTAACTCTCAAAACAAAAATAAATATAGAATCCAAATTATTTGTTCATTGTTTTAAATATCAATCCCAATTTAATCTAGCAATATTCCTCCAGTACTCTCACAGCACACACGGGGACACATATGTGCTGGATAGCCTGGCATGCATACATTATTCTCGCATGTACATATTGACGGGGAGGATGGAGGTGCCTCGAGTGACTGATGCATGTTCTCAGTATTTTTTTCCCACAGCTGCTATTTGCACAGGCCAGTGATGCCTGCTTTTCTGCCTCTTAGGCTCCTGTCTACCTGATACCTTTGCTTAAAAAGGAGAATCACAGTGGTTCTCAGCTGGTAAACTGTTTGCAGCTGTTTCCCTAGGGTTTTCTTAGCTACATGGTCTTACATGTATTCTTTGTGTTCTTGGATTATGATAGTGATATGATCCATTCTAATATTTTAGTGAGACACCATGTGATATCTTTTGTCAATGTCTGATCCTTGGGGTAAATACTCCTTTTGGTATCTGTGGATTTAAGGAATAAATAGCATTCATTGCGGCCACACACACTACATTATGGTGGCTAAGAGTGTAGACTCTGAAGCAGATTGCCTCACCAGCTGATGTTGTGACCCAGGACACCTAACCTTCTGTTTCTCGGTCCCACTGGTGTTCAGGAGGAGGTAATAATACTTACACTCAGGGCTGTTATAAACATTAAGTAAAGTAAGCAAAAATATTCAGAACTCAGCTTAGCACTTAGGAATACTTCATTCTAACTGAAAGTTTTATTATTATACATCTAAAATTGCATATAGAATTAGCTAATTTCCCTAATTGCAGAATGTCAGGGGAATAGATTACTGATCAATCTTGGAGGATAGCTCTTATATCAGTAAAGCTTTTGTCAGCCTGCCCTCATTAATACTTAGGGAAGTATATTTATTCACTATTTTAAAATTGTTGCTAGATGCCAATGTGAGATGCTGCTTTGGTGACCACTTAACATTTTTGTGAAGTTTGGTTTTCTAAACTATCAAATGAAAATATGCTAATTAAAGATCTCTGGGTCTGAAATATATTTACATAAAAACTTTGAATTAAATATAATTTGCCTATTTAAGTTACAGAATGTTGAGGGTTTGCATCTTCCCGTTGCCCATCTAATATCTGGTTTGGCAGTAGAATTTTAGCAAGTGTTGGTGGAAGGGGGGTGCAGCGAATAGATTTCCATTTGTGCTGTGCCTAAGGAATGTTGACTGGTCCAGGGAAGGGCATAGGAGTGAAAACTGAGCACATATGTGCCCATGTGAAAATTGTTGGGGTAGGAGAAGAGAGAGATGTGGGAGGGCCAGTTAACAAGTATGAGTATGCCGGGATTTGTGTATGTCTAGACCCAATTTAAACAAATTTTGGATTATTTATTGTTTTAAATATTCTCCTTTATTCTCTCATTTATATTCAGTCTCAAAAATACTCTCATTATTCACTGTTGCAGATAACTAAAAGTCAAAGAATTTTAAATTTTGTGACACAAAAATTTCTGGAAAGCTGAAAATGAATCAAACCATTGTAATTTGGTGCTTTTATTCCCAACACAACATACTTATTTACACTGAGACATTTTCCATCACTTTTCTGATTGTTTTCCTGACTCACTGACTATAGACTATATTAGTGAGAGATGTTTTAAGAGCTAAAACATGGATGAGAAGCAGCTTATTTGCCCCATATTATGTAGTGTCACAGAGTGATATGTACTGAGCATAAAGTAGCCGACCTTTAAGGGAGATTCACTCTGCACTGGTTAATGGAGGCTGATTAATGAGTGGTGGTAATTCGGACAGGGGATGGGTCCTCCAGTCAGCATACCATCTCTGTGATCTTAAGCATCTTGTTATCAAGAGACACCCAACAGGAGTGATACATGAGAAAAGGTAAAAGGTATTCTTCATTTAAAAAAGGAGAAATTCATGAGAACTGACTAGTTCTTGAAATGTGTGCGTGCATATGCACACATGTACATTTTAGGGGAAAGCCATTTTTTAAAATGCTGCTTGCCGTGGTGCTGGGAAACACTCTTCTAAAACATAATATTGTTCATTAATCACTTCCTTACATCTGTGAGCTTACACTTAACCCTTTGCCAAAACCAGGCACATCCATTCTAGTCAGAATGTTACTGAAGACATTGTGCCATGCAAATTCTCAGAGTGTGAATAGGTGTGGCTATTCATGAGACACAGAAAGAGGCAGATGAGTGAAAAGAGAGTAAATGTCTACTTAGTACAAAGTAAATGTTGATTCCTACATCAGAGGGAAGAAATGGAGATAATGAAACTTAAGTTTTGTTGTTGATTCCTTATCAGGGGTGTCAAACTCATTTTCACCAGGGGCCACATCAGCCTCACAGTTGCCTTCAAAGGGCCGAATGTAATTTTAGGACTGTATAAATGTAACTACTCCTTAACAGTTAAGTGAGGGCTCGGTGCTGCCACCAAGTGGAAACAAGGTGACAGGCTGGATAAAACAAGGTGGAGGGCCGGATTCAGCCCGAGGGCCTTGTGTTTGCCACCTGTGCCTTGGTTGGTGCCATTGTTAGTGACTTTGAAGAATTTAGGGCTAAAATGTATTTAGACTAGAAGGTGGCTGTAAATAATCCTATCCTGGTAGGTACAGCGTGGAGATGTAAAATGATTTAAAACATTTGGCATAATTTTACTCACAAATGACTTGACACCATTTTTGCAATTAGGTCAGCAAACCATGATTGAATAATCAGTCTGGAAAGTTTAACCACGATATGTATAAAAATATTGTGAAAATACAGGAGTAAAATGCTGCATATCTCTATTTGCTTTTCTTAAAAATCCAGTTGTCTGTGTGCTTAATGACAGAGCTGGTTAGAGAGAGGAATGTTATCTAAGACAAATTCAGAACTGTTCCTGTTTGGCTTGGTTTGACACCAAACCTCGATCACTCAGGCAATAAAGAAATGTCTCAACTCAATCTCATTTCCAACAAGCTGCTTAAAATAGGCTTCAAACAGTGATATTGGGCAACATACTTGCGCTGCAAAGCCTCAGATAATCTTCCAGATGTCATCTATTCTCCAGCTTATCTTTTTTTTTTATTTTCAGTGCAAGTTTTGAGTTCCTCTTCTTCTAAATAACCATCCCTCTTCAATACTTTTTATTCAGTCTGCATGTCTACAATATATTTAAGCTAAATTATTTCCACTCATAATAAAAAATAATAACACTTAAAGAATACTTCTTACATGCCAAGAATTGTGTTAAGTGCTTTATATGCATTATTTCATTTAGTCTTTACCATTTCCCTATGAATTAGGCAGTACTATTTCTCAAATACTGCAGATTAGGGAGCTGGCATAGAAGGGGTTTCAGTGCCTTATCTAAAATCACATGGAAGAACTGGGTCTCACACCCAGGTCTCTTTGGCCCCCAAAGTGTACTTAATTCTCTGTACTGCCTCTCATTCATTTATTCATCCATTCTTCAAATATTTACTGAATAATTACTGTACACCAGAAGCAATCAGAATTATTGAGAATATAAAAATGATTAGGCATAGTGTATGGTTTGAGGGGTCTAAAGTCAAGTGGGGGGAAGCAGAATCCAAATTAAATCGAGAAATAAATTATAGCAATGTGATAAGACGTACATGTTACAAGAAATGCATTAATATCAATGGGAAAAGAGAATAGACCGTACCTTCCTGCGTGGTTTATTCATATAAAGTTGAATTTTCCCTTGAGTAAAATCTTGACAAGTGCTATGTATGACACCAGATGAAGATACTTTGTAGATGGAACAAAAAACACAACAGCTTGAGTCGCCACGGAAGTGGGTGGTTCATTGAGAGATCACCTTCACATGCCATGGCTGAAAAACTCTGTGTGTATGCGTACATACGCATGGAGTACAGTAATGAGGATTCCCAATTCTTTTGATATTTGTAAATCTAGGAAAGCAAGGTGTCAGAATGAAGTTGATCTGTCATTAGGTAGTAGGTCTCAGTCTCTGGGCTTGGGTTCCCAAGTAAAAACCCTACCATCAGAATTACAAACATGCCTCCTGCTTCTCCTGCCTCCGCCCTGAGTCACTGACTGTGCAGCTCCAGCCGTCTGGCTTCCCATGCTCTCCACACATCGGTGTTTGGAGTTCTTACAACATGGCAGGCAATGACAGCAAAGAACGGTCTGACCTTGGTCAAGATTTGGATGATGTTGAGGAAGTAGAAGAAGAAGAAACAAAACACTTCTAGTGCATCAGCTGATCGACTGTTCAGATGGCACAAAATTCTCAGATTCTTGCAGCCCTCCAAGAACGACTTGATGGTCTGGTAGTAACACCGATCGGATACAATGAAAGCTTGCCTGAAGTACTTAACAGTTGAGTGAGTGCTCTCAATAATCTTCAAGTTTCTTGTGCACAAATAGAAGCCAAATTCTATGAGGAAGTTCATGATCTTGAAAGAAAGTATGCTGTTTCTATCAGCCTTTATTTGATAAGCTATTTGAGATCATTAAGGCAATTTATGAACCTATGGAAGAAGAATGTCAGTGGAAACCCAATGAGGAAGATGAAATTTTGGAGGAGCTGAAAATGATTGAAGATAAGAAAAAGGATGAAGAAAAATAAGATCCCAAGAGAATTCTTGAAATTTGGTTGACTTTTTCCTAAGAATGTTGACTTGCTCAATGATATGGTGAGGACCATGATGACCCTATTCTGAAACACTTGAAAGATATTCAAGTGAAGTTCTGAGATGCTGGCCAGCCTGTGAGTTTTGTTTTAGAACTTCACTTTGAACCAATTAACATTTCACAAATGAAGTGTTGACAAAGAAATATAAGGTGGAATCAGAACCAGATGGTTCTGATCTCTTTTGACGGATCAGAAATTAGGGGTTAGAATCGGTACCAGATAGATTGGAAGAAAGAGCAGAATGTCATTTTGAAAATTGTTAAAGAGAAACAGAAACATAAGGGAAGTGGGACAGTTCATACTATGACCAAAATAGTTGGCAGTGATTCTTTTTTAAAAATATATTTTTTGCACCTTCTGAAGTTTCTAGGAGTGTACATCTGGGTGATGCTGCTCCCTTTGCTGCCGACTCTGAAATTGGTCACTTTTTATGTGAGTGTAAAATCCCAAGATCAATGTTGTATTTTGCTGGAGAAGCTATTGAAGAAGATGATGATGATTATGATGATTAAGAAGATGAGGAACATGATCCAGACTGTAGCTTAAAGAAGGGTGAAAACCCAGCAGAGTGCAAGCAGCACTGAAGAAGGACGTATGTCGCCCTGAGGAAAACTTGCTTCAATAGCCTAAACACAACTATTATTTACTTATAGCCTTACATGTTTCTATTTTCATGGTGGACCATGATTTTTCAGTGATTTTTTTAAAGATAAGGGACTAATATTTTAAAGACAATTTTTTTACATAGCATTTTAACTTTAAGTTTTCTGCCAGGTGTGTTGAATGTAGAAATTATCTCACACATTTTCATTCATTGCTACATAATTTGTTTTTGGGGGAGTGTTTTTAATCTCATAATTATTAGATTACAGCTATGAAAATAAACAACTGCCGCATTTAAAAAAAGAATTTCAAAAACAAGGTGAACCATCAAAAAACAACCACACTTCAAAACTGAAACGCTGTGGGAACTGTGAAGACTCTGGCTTAGACTTAGGATAAGTGAAGACAAGCTTAGTGCAAGGCTGATGGGCATACAGTAAAGAGGCCTCGATGCTAAGTGACAGAATAACTCGTTGTGGGCTCAGGTGAGAACTGGTTCGAGGATAAAGCCCCATGAGTCTGTAGGAGCAAGGTCAGGCAGCTGAAGAAGTAAACCCTTTCCAAGAGATAAGTTAAGCACATGTGGTGTCCCATCTAGTGCCTTTGAGACCTCTGCTTCCTTGTTCTGTCCCTCCTACATTCTCAGCTGTCATACATTTTCTCAAGATATCAGTTGTTTCTCGTTTTTTAGTTTTATTGTTTGTCTATTTGTTTTGACTCAGAGACTGTCTATGACTTGCGGGAGAAAGTAGCCTAAAGTTTTTCCTTTGTTAAAAATCATAAAACCCCATTTTAATGTTCTTGGATAGAAACTACCTCCTTTTTTGCATAAAGTGATTTATAGCTCCTCAACAATATTCTTAGCTCTAGAAGAGTGAGATACTATCAGAGTTAAACTATGATTGCAGAAACAGTTTATGAACTCTGTAGCTCAAATGAGTATTCAAATAGCAGTTAAAAGCCAGTCTTATATTAAATCTATCAATTTATAATGGTTATGATAGTATGATTTTGATAATATGCCTGTTTTATAGGAATTCCTCACTAAAGAGTTTTTGTCCTTGCAGACCTTAAATTAATTAATAGCTTCTGTTTGTAAGACCTTGATTGAATGACTCCAAGAAACAGACAACAATTAAAGTGTTTTTTTTTTTCAAACAATGTTGCTTTTATTTATTCATGAGATTGCATAATCAGACATTAATTACAGAGATTTCTTAGCCCTCTGCTGGGGGAAGTTTCTTTTCTTACGTTGTTTCTAAGTCCAAATAATGTGGACGACTGCCCACCACCTCCCACCAAGTCCTAACTCAGATGTTAAGGGCTTATTCTGATCGCCGTATTTAAAATCGCCACCTCTACCAGCTCTCTCCCTATCCTCCTTACCTGCTCTATCAAAAACATCAGTGGCACATGGGGTATTTTTAGAAATACAGATTCTCAGACTCACATCAGACAAACTGTCAGAAAATTCTGGGGTTGGGACCTGGCACTCTGCGTTTTAACAAGCCTTCCAGGAAATTCTGCTGCATGCTAATCTTTGAGGACCATTAGTGAAGGATAGAAACATTTTTAAGTCTACCTCAGAGTTTTGAACTGCCCCCCACCTTTTCTTATTATGTTTACTGTTATGATTATCTTCTGGGAATGGAATAGTTTAAAACTGAAATGCCACCTTCTCTGGTGGAACAGTTAATTACATTCATCTTTTCCCAAGATGAAGAAAGAATTATTGTGAAGGATGATCTTGAGTCCTTCCAGCCTCCGAAGCAGAATTCTCCAGGAGTTTCTTGACACAATGTGCCCTTCTCGGACTTGTTTGTTTGTTTGTTTGTTTTTTGCCTAGGTGTATTATTCCTAACCAAAATAGTACACAATTGACTGTAATGATTAATGTGATCATTATAAGGACATGAGTTCTGGAGTCGAATGTGCCAGATATTTAATAATAGTCTGTCCCCTTAATAAAAGGGTGGCTTTGAGAAAATTACTTAACATATTTGATTTTTAGTTCACACTTCAGTAAAAAGGAGGTTATATCTTTCTGTGATAGTTGTGTGGATTAGAAGTGAAGATGTATATAGAACATTTAGTGTAGGCCCTGGATTAAATTAAATGTTCAATGAAGAGTTTCTATTGCTACTACAACTCATTTTAGGTTTTAAAGGTCAGGGTCTAAGACAGCTTTTGATTTTAAAAAATTAGAACTTTTGCCCTGGCCAGTATGGCTCAGGTGGATGGAGCATTGTCTTGTAACTGAGAGGTTGCAGGTTTGGTCCCTAGTCCAGGCACATATGAGAAGTAACCAATCAATGCTTTTCTCCCACACTGATGTTCCTCTCTCTCTAAAAGTAATGAAGAAATATCCTTGATTGAAGATAAAACACACACACAAAAATTAAAAAAGTCAAAAATTTGACTTTTTTAAAAGTCAAAGCTAATCAGATAAAGGCATATAATTTTTCCAAAACTGTACATTTAAATCAGTATTAAATGGATGCAAATGTCAACACTTTATTATTAGTAATACTATCAAACATCAAATGCTTACTGTGTCTAGGTACTATGTTAAAAGCTTATCAAGTGCAGTAGCATTCAATTACATAAAACAGAAATGTAGCTAAAAATGATGGGGCTTATTTTTCTCCTGTAACCAAATGTACCTAAATAAGTGGCACTGGTATTGGTACAGGGTTGAGATGTTATACCTGAGGTGTCTGCAGGTCTCTTCTCCTTTCCCTCTCATGATTTCAAGATGACACCTTCAGCTTCACTATCATGTCCTTATTCCAGGCAGAAGGAAGAAAAGCAAAACCATAAAAGGTCCATGCAAGCTGAGTTGGCCTCCCTTTCAAGAAACTTTTCAGAATCCCAACTCAAACATCTGCTTACATTTAATTAGCCTAAACTGTGTCTTATTTTGGACATTCCTTTAACCACTTTTTTTTCCTGTTGGTATTTACTGATCACTTTTCTACAATAGATATTCTTTATCTCCTAGTAATGCTGAAGGCATAGATTGTGTGGGATTTTATTTGCAGTTTTTGTTGTTCATACAATATGGGGGAAGATTCATATTCAGGTAGTAATGTCATATTCAGACATTATTTTGTATCTTTATTTGTTCCATTCTACTTTTCTATTTCTTCCTCTTCTCTTTCTCTTTTTGTCTCTGAATATAAGATGTATAATAATGATAGAAGCCATGGTCTATTTCTTAATTAAGTTGAACTCTCTAAACTAATGGGGGAAAATGGCAAAAGCAAAATATAGTGCAAAGAAATCTGGGGCTTGAAAGTTCATGAAAGTTGCCCTGGCTGGTGCGGCTCACTGGATTGAGTGCTGGCCTGCAGATGAAAGAAAGCTTGCCCGTTGCATTCCCAGTCAGGGCACATGCCTGAGTAATGGGCCAGGCCCCCAGTAGAGGGTGCTCAAGAGGCAAACGCACATTGATGTTTCTCTCCCTCTCTTTCTCCCCTCTTTCCCTCTCTCTAAGAAAATAAATAAATAAAATCTTTTTTTTTTTTAAAGAAAGTTTGTGAACGCTAAGACTAGCCAGCAATGACGATAAAAACCTACTATCCACCTTTCCTCCCGCAGGAGGATACGTTTCCATTTAGAAAAAGCAGGAGAGCTAGGAAAAGGATGGAATGACTTGTTTGAGGAAAAAGAGTAGGATATTTGAGCCTAAAGGCATATAATAAGTCACAAGAAAATAAAAGGATTCATTACCATCTCAATAAACAATAGTGCAGATTAAATACAATTATTAAAATGGCACTTTTTGTTGGAAAGGCTTATTGTAGTACAGAAGTCTGTAGATCTAAATTCAGTCTTAAAGTGTGTTTAACCAAATACTGTGTGCCCTGGACAAACTTTCAGAGTTAGTTATTTTAGTAAGGTTTGCAGCTGTGTTTAAATATATGTTGGAGTGGGGTGTGAACTATGGCTAGATGTTACACTTAAAAATTCACCAGGGGTTGGTCAGTTTATAATTCATGTATCCAGTTAACCATCTAGTGTTGATACAGTTTGAAGAGTTTGATAGCTTGTCTTTTATATTCGTTGAAATAGTGCATATCAATGAAAGTTTCACATTTCCTGTTAGCAGATCAAACCTACATTAGTCAGCACAAAAAAAAAAGGCAAAAAACATTTCCTTTTAATTTTTTATAGGAACTAAGTACAACACTGGATATCCATCTGCAACAATGTGTGTGTGTTTAAGAGTGAAAAATAAATACAATATACTATACTATGTACTCAATATAATATACCATGTGCTCAATTTTTTGCTGGTGCAGAAAATCTAAAAATGTTCCCTAACACACACATTAATAATTTATTTTTTATTATTTAATTATAGTTGACATTCAGTATTATACTACTTTCAGAGGTACAGCATAGTGCTGAGACATTCATATAACTTACAAAATGATCCTCCAAATAAGCCTAGTGTCCATCTGGCACTGTAAATGGTTATTACAATATTATTGACTATGTTCCTTATGCTGTACTTCACCTCTCATGTATATTTTGTAACCACCAATTTGTAGTTCTTAATCCCTTCACCTTTTTCATCTAGCTCCCCACTCCCCTCCCATCTGGCAACCAACAAACAGAACAGAAACAAACACACATTTATAATTCTTAATGCATGTTTGAAATGTTAGGTAGGACATGAAGGAAATTGCTTGGAGTCATAAAACATAAGAAATTTCCTACCTAGATGAGTAAATGAAGTGAGCATTTGAGTACATATTTGCTCTAAACAACGAATCTAGTTTCCCTCCCCCCCCCAAATAATAAGGCTGGTCTCAATGGGTCACACCTGTGGTCGACAGATCAGTCCTGGACTCTGAGGATAGCCAGAAAAGCAGATCAGAGACCCCTGCAAGTTGCCTACATGAAACATCATCACTGGATAAAGGAGAGATTAAACAGTTTGCTCTGCAGGAGGAGATTGTAGGAGTTATTGATTTATTTTGTCCTTGGCTCTGAGAAAATTTTTTTAAATCTCCCCTGATATTTAGTAAACAGAAGCTCAATCTCACTTGGGTTGGAACAGTGAATTCATAATATGTATGTAGCTCAATAAACCCAGAGACTATAATTTAGTTTAAAGTGATTTCAGATTTATGGTGTTCTCCTGTTTTGCCTGGAAGAAGAAGATGAAAATCTTCTTTTGGAGAACACATTTTAATTCTCAAAGGATTCCTGTACATAAGGCACCAAGGAATATGAGCTCATATTTTTTAAAATGTGGAAACAAAACACCATGAGCACATGTTAGTACAAATCGTATATTCAAACATTATAAAATAAATGTTTAATACATCTAAAGAAATAAAAGCATTAAAATAATGATTAGGACACATGGGACAATCACATTTCTCAACGCATTATTGATAAAAGAACCAATAGAGCTTCTAAAAAATAAAAGATACGATATCATAAATTTAGCAGATTAACACAGCCATAGGGAGAACAAATGAATTGTCAAATAGAACTGAAATAGTTATCCAGAATGCGGCACAGGGGGACTAAGATAGGGAAAATATGAAGGAAAGGTTGAGAGAGATGGCAGATGGAGTGAGAAATTGCTGCATTTCTTTACATTAAAAATCCAAAAGGAAGGGAAAAAGAGGGAGAACGTATATGTAGAAGATAGAATATTTAAAGAAATAATAGTTCAAATTCCGGGTTACCAATAAGTCCCAAGCAATGTAATAAAAATAAACTCGCCACAGGAAACACCGCAGTTTCCTTATAGAAAACTAAAACAGAGACCAACACTAAAGTCAGAGTAGTCAAGAAAGGAATGGGGAGGGTAAGAAATAAGAAAAGGTGGGCAAATATACAAGTTGATATTTTGCTAAGTGATTCAACGTAATTGAACTAAATTCTGCAGTTCAAAGGGAAAGGCTTTCAGACTGGAATGAGAAAATAGAACAATAAGCTGTTTTCAAGAGAGTCACATAAAATGAAGATACAGAAAGGCTGAAAGTTAAAGAAGGTGAAACATATGGCAGAGATAATCTAGCCTAAGAATAATTGTTTCTGGTAAAGTGGACTTTAGGGTAAAAATATTTGCAGGCATAGAGTTACTGATCACCAATAGAAGTTTCAATTGATTATTTCTCTGAATGAAAGAATGAAAACAAACCCCTGTTCGGGGAAGACAGTTTTGGTTTGTTTCATTATAAACAAAAATGGAGTTTATCCTTATGGTAGACATAAGCCGCCTGTTAGATATGTGGCCTTGAGCAAATATCCAAACTTCTAGAACCTCAGCTTCTCAATCAATACAGTGGAATAGCACCGCCTAACCCTCCGTTATAAATAATTCATCTAAAGCACGCAGCACTGTGCCAATTGCAAAGCTTTATTGTTGTCAGGATAGGTAAGGAAATGGCTTTACATGGTAGTATCTTTCCAGAAACAAAAAGATTAGGCCTATAAATTTGTTTTGGTCAGAAAAATAATCCTTGGGCTGTGTAGTTCACATACAGTTATTCCCTATAGAGACTTCACTTCTCCAGAGACTTGTTATAATTTAAAACTTCACTAAAAGTAACATCTCCTTTGACATCAATCCAGGCAGAATATGGGAGGAATACTCATTTTTGCCTTATTTCACTGATATAGGTTTGACATCAAATCAGAAATTTATATAGATATGCTTTTTAATCTTTAAAATGCCATAAAATTTTTCAGTAGTTATTCACCTAGTGACTGTTAAGAAAAAAATTTATTGTTTACTTTTTATACCGTCCTCTCATAGCCTACTCTTTCATTGGATATGGCTAATAATCACAAGATTTATCTTTTATGTCTTAGGCTAGCACATCTATTTTAAAGTATATTTATTGAGTAAAATCTGTTCTTTTACAATGTGAATATTAATTTCTAAGAAACTTGCATTTATCAAAGTATGTGATTAAATGATATTTTTGTGGTCACAGAGAACTTGGGGATAGAGAATTTCAGGCCTGTAACAACAAAGTGACCTCCCAAGCCCTGGTCCTGATGGATTCTCCATAATAAAAGTGGTTTTTCTAAAAGTTGTAAGTGCATGGCTATAACACGTAGACACCACTGAACAATTCCAGCACTTGACCCCATGTAGCTTTTGCTAAGAATGATGGTTTCTTTTTCCCATCCCTGCAAAGACTGTCTTCAGCGAGGTGTCTGTATACATCTTTTTCACTTTCATCCCCTGCATGATTGAGCACAAGGCTGCTCACACAGAGCAGCTGTGCAGCAAGAAGCTCTTCCTTTCCTGCTTGTGCTCAAGCAGCTACTTTCTGGTTATTCTCACATATAACCAGTGTCTGTCGATGAGCACATCTTATCCCCTCTAGGAGGGGTGAGCTTCGGACTGGTCATGGCACCCCTTGGGACATCAGGTTCCTCATTTGTTAAATGGGGGCAACGATACTATCCCTACCTTATAAAGTGTTAAGCTTATGACAGAAGTGAAAATTACAAAGCATTGTGTGTATGTAAAGTGGATATATGATACACTTAATCCTCAAATTGCCCCTATTTTATACTATGTGTGTTTTTTATCCTTGCTACTCTCTCCTTTTTTCTTTTAACCCTTGATGTTCTCTTTATTAAGTAACCTTTTTAATTGGTAAACACATGGATGGGCTGAAGGGATACAGAGATCAGTAAGAAACAATCCTTCTCTCCTTGGGAAGCTTATAGTTCAAGGTTAAAATATAAATTTTTGAGATGACTTAAAATATATTATTTATTATTTTCCTTTTTTATTTAATTTATTGGGGCAACATTGGTTAATAAAATTATAGAGGTTTCCAGTGTACAATTCTATAATACATCACTATGCATTATGTGTTTACCACCCAGAGTGAAATCTCCCTCCATCACCCTGTATTTGACCCCGTTTACCCTTTACTACACCCCCAACCCCTCTTTCCATCTGGTAACCACCACACTGTTGTCTGTGTTTATGAGTTTTTTGTTCACCTGTTTATCATTTGTTCATGTGTTGCTTTCAGTTTTATATCCCAATTATGAATGAAATCATACAATTTCTTACCTTTTCTGACTTATTTCACTTAGCGTGATTTTCTCAAGATTTGTGACAATATAGATGGATCTTAAAAATAGACTAAGCAACTTTCATCTTTATAACCTACTTGAATACAAACATTGCAATTGTTCATCTCTTTTTTTTTTCTTTTTTTTTGCTGCAGTGGTGCTAGTGGGCCTTACTCATAGTAAACCTTCTGTTGCTATACATTAATTCCCTCCATTTATTTAATCTTTAAAATAATTTTTGCAATTTCTGCTGTAGCTGAAGTGATCCTTTGTGAAACCTCACAAAAGAAATAGTCCACTAAAGAAGAATACCTTTTCTTTTTCTTGATTCTAGGTCTTCATTTCCTAAATTATTCTCTCTTCTCTATAACCATAACAGACATTTTGTGGAGAAAAGAAATCTGTGATGAAATATATTTACAAAATGTATCCCCTGCTTGGAGATTATTAAGGCACTTCAGCATGTTAAAGACTTAGAGTTTTGAATTAAAGATATTTTTCAAAAAGAAATGAATAAAATAAACCTTAACACATTTTCCAAATTTATTTGACCATGAGATACTCTTTCTCTCCCTTATATTATTCTTTGAAATCCCTTTTGGGAAATACTAATAAAATAATACCTATTTTTTAATTAAAATATTTTTCTTTTAAAAATTTATGAATTTAGACTAGTTCTCAGCTCAAATTGTCTACACAAGTTCTATTTTAATTTATTACAACACCAGTGTGTTTGGGGATGTGATTGGAAGTGTTGAGAAATAAGATTTCAGGAAGTATTGGTTGTACTTTTATCTTTTAATATAGTGGAATTATTTTGTAGCCGATAAATTTTTCCACTTAGAAAAGATCTGATATAACTGTTGTATCAGCTGATCAATGTTACTCATTAAATCTACTAACATTTAATGGATTCTACTTTCAAAGGAAAACAATACTTCAAAACATGTTTATATATTTCTTTTTTAATTTATTTATTTTTATTTTTATTTTTGTTATTGATGTTCAAGTACAGTTGTCTCTATTTTCTGACTACCACTTTCCCCTGCCCCACCTCCTACCCTCAATCCTACTCCCTCTTTGGCTTTGTCCATGGATCCTTTACACATGTTCCTTGATGACCCTACCCTTTTCCTCCTTATCTCCCTTCCCCCTCCCCTCTGGTTACTGTCAGTTTGTTCTTTATTTCAGTGTGTCTGGTTATATTGTGCTTGCTTCTTTGTTTTGTTGATTAGGTTCCACTTACAGGGGAGATCATATGCTAGGTGAAATAAGCCAGGCTGTCAAAGACAAATGCCATGTGATCTCACCTATAAGTTTATATATTTCTGAACAGGCCAGGGAATAGGATTCCTCCTTTTCTTTGAATTTTCTTAGTTCCACAATCTTCCCAAAGACACTTTTTGTTACGGCTGAGCAGTGTTCCATTGAGTAACTGTCCCATACCTGTTTTACTCACTCACCTACTAATGGACACTTGAGCTGCTTCTGTATCTTGGCGCAGTGAACCTAGGAGTGTGCATATTCTTTTGAATTAGTGTTTTGGATTTCTTCAGATAAATTCCCAGAAGTGGAATTGCCATATCATAAGGCAGTTCCATTTTTAATGTTTTGAGGTATCTCCACACGGCTTTCCACAGTGGCTGCACCAGTCTGCATTCCCAGCAACAGTGCACAAGATTCCCCTTTCTCCACATCCTCGCCAGCACTTGCTGTGCATTAATTATTGATGATAGCCTTCTGACAGGTATGAGGAGATATCACATTATGTTTTTAATTTGCATTTCTCTGATAATTACTGATGTTGAGTATCTTTTCATATGTCTATTGGCCATCTGTATGTCCTCTTTGGAGAAGTGTTTATTCAGGTCCTTTGCCCATTTTTAAGTTGGGTTGTTTGATCTTTTTGGTGTTGAGTTTTGTAAGTTCTTTATAAGTTTTAGATAGTAGCCCCTTATCAGATGTATCAGTGATATGTTCTCCCATTTTGTAGGTTGTCTTCATTTGTTGATAGTTTCCTTTGTTTTGTAAAACATTTTAGTTTGATGAAGTCCCATTTGTTTATTGTTTTCTTTTGTTTCCCTTGCTTGAGAAGATATATCAAAAAAGAATCTTGCTACAAGAAATGTCCGAGATATTACTGCCTATGTTTTATTCTAGGATTTTTATGGTTTCAAGTCTAACATTTAAGTCTGTAATCCATTTTGAGTTTATTCTTGTGTGTGTGGCTATAAAAAAGAAGAAAATTTTGCCATTTACAACAGCATCGATATACCTGGAGAACGTTATGCTAGGTGAAATAAGCCAGTCAGAGAAAGACAAATACCATATGTTTTCACTCATATGTGGAGTCTAATGAACAAACTGACTCAGAGATCAGGCTGACAGCCCTGGGGGAGGGAGTTGGGCATGAAGAGATCAAGCAAAATAGAAAAAGAGCTCATGGATGGTGACAACAGCGAGGTGATTGCAGGAAGGGGGGGTGGGGTGGGTGGAGGTGGAAGAGGGTATAAGGGGGATAGATAGTAATGAAAAAACACAATAAAAGACATCTGTTACGAAAATACATGCACGCACGCACACACACACACTAACTTTTCATTAGTCATTAACTAAACTTTAAAAATATGTCAGGTTAATCACACATCCACTATGTTGCTGCAAGACTTTGAGTAGTTGCCTTTACTTTCTATGATCTTGTCACAGCTACAATGATGGTGGTAGAACATTCTTTTAAAGACAAGGTATTAAGATAGGAAGAAAAATCACTGCTCATAAATTAAAGGCAATGGACTGTGCACATTAATCAGGTTAAATATGTAAAAAATGATTTAAGTAGTTCCTCTTTCTGCTTCCCTCAAAATCCCAAGTGTTGCCAAATAATCAATCATCAGTAGTTTCAATTTTTTATCCCTTCTCTCAAAAAAGTATAATTTTATTTCATAAAAGCATTCTCAATGAAAAAACAGCTGATTCTCTAAGGTTCTTTTTTTTTAAAGATTTTATTTATTTTTAGAGGGGAAGGGAGGAAGAAAGAGAGAGAGAGAAGCATCGATGTGTGGTTGCCTCTTGCACACCCGCTACTGGGGGACCTGGCCTGCAACCTAAGCATGTGCCCTGACCGAGTATTGAACCGGTGACCCTTTGGTTCGCAGGCCAGTCCTCAATCCATTGAGCCACACCAGCCAGGGCTCTCTAAGGTTCTTTATATCATATACCCATATATATTTTTTATCTCATACTGAAATTAGTCCATTTGTTATCTTAATGCTGGACCTCTCCAATGGCCCAACAGTGCACTCACTGTAGGTGCTCATTGATGTCATTAAGAAACAAACGTTTCTGTCGTTGTGGCCCAGTACAATTCTTAGCAATCTTTTTCTGTGCTATATTGTATTGTTCCTTTTAGATATGTAGAAAATCAGATTTATAGAGGACAAGTAACATGCTAACAATACTAACCCCAGTAAATGGCTAGAACCCTGAGTTCTTGTCTTCTTGGCCAAAGTTATTCTGCAACTCCAAAGAGTATATGGAGGGGTATCAGGAGAGTGTGTGTGGGGGCATGCAGGCTGGAAAACAGGCAAGTAGGAAAGGTAATTGATGAATGACTCCTCTCTCTTATCCTTTGCTAGTCAAGTACAATGTCATTGTGTCAGTGTTTCCTTTTTGGAAACAGGCATGAGTAGAGAAGTGAGCAGCACCAAAATTGCTGAGGACGGGAGTTGTACTTTTCTATCTCCAGAACTTTGCATATAGAAGATACTTGATAGGTATACGCAAATGGAGGATGTGTTAAATAATCCAAGAGAAGTCCTCTACAAGGATAGGGATTTTTATCTTTGTCCAATGCTATAATCTCCAGCCCCTGAAGAGTGCCTTTTGCAAGATAGGTGCTAAAATATTTGTTAATGAACAGGAACCTGCATGCAATGGTCCAAAGAGCATCAGTCCTTACAAAGAAAAATTCATAAACACAGTTATAAGAGATTGAACAAAGAAAATGAGTTGAAAGTTCCTGAGAAGGGTTTAGCTTGTGTACATATATACTTAAGCCAAGAATGTTTTGTGTATTTGTACTTCCTGTTACCTTTCTCAGATGCTTTTATATCTTGCTGGAGTGATTCTTCTCCCAGATGCTTTCATACCTAGCTCCTTCACTTGATTTAGATCTCTGTTCAAATGGCACATACACAGAGAGGCCTGCTCTGACTGTCCCTTTAAAATGCCTATGCAAAATTTCAGGGGTATTCAAAAGTAAAGACAAGAGTATAATGAGCTTTTATGTACTAAAATCACCCAGATTCAATAATTGTTTTACCTATTTTAACAAGCATTTATCATCATGTGGCATTATATTATGTATCCTTTTATATCATTATTTATGGGCTAGTCCCTCTCCCATTAAAATAAAAAAAAAACATGAGATGAGGGACATTTTCTATCTTGTTCACATCTATGTCACAGACACTTTGAACAGTATCAGGTACATTGCAAATACAGAAAACCATTTGTTGAATGAAGAAATGAGTAACTGATTAAGAGAAGATTGCACTAAGTCTAGTGGATTCAAAATAGTTGTAGAGATTTACAATAATCTTATTTTTGCAATTGGAAGTACTTATTTTTAATCCTGATTTTGTTGCTGAATGTTTATGTTCCAAATTCACGTATATAGTGAAAAGTGGTAGAATCTATTTACATCTGTTGTTTTTGAACCACTGATATTTTGAGATTTCTATCAAGAATCCAATATATTGTATCATTAACTTTTAAATATATTTTTTGTTCGTTGAGTAAATAAGCTTTAAAGTGTGAGTGGAATAGATGTAATAAGAATTAAGTGTATTGTGAGTATATGATCTCTCAGATTTTTCTGATTTCTATGTTTAGAAACTACCTTAAGCAGCTAAACTTTGATTATTTTTTCTTGAGGTGCAAAGAGTAGCTTTTTAAATAGATATGGTATTTTTAAAGCACTACTCTTAACAAGTTTCCAGGCCTTAAGAAGGTACTGAACATGTAGTAGTCGTGAGTGCCTGAGCTCTGCGGCAGTGATTAGTTAGCCTTGAAATATCCCTGAAAATGTGATGAAACACATTCATTTCTTGTTCATAAAGTGTCTTCTGTGAGTCTAGTCACCCTCTAGGACAGCTTCCTTCAAGTGTTAAGTCAAGGATTTAGTTGGCTTTGTCTTCTGGTTCAACTCATGGCTTTAGTTCCCATGGGAAGGAAGGAGTTTTCCTTGCCTCCTTCCAGTAGTAACAGAGGTCGCTGCCACTCACAGCCCACTGGTCAGAAGGAGACATAAGGTTCAATATAACTTAAAAAAAGCTCAGGAAATGTAGTCTACTGTGTGCCCAGGAGGAAAGGAAACCAGATTTTAGCAATGATTAATAGTATATAACGCAAACTGTATGCCATAGTTCTCAGAGATCAAAAGACTATCTATTCATTAATTCATTTAGCAGACATTTGCCAAGCACTTCACTGGTAAGCCCACAGATGCCTAATCTTAAGTGATCTGTTGCAATCACTCTAGACAATAAAAGACATGTATATCATAAGACTGACAACATAAATGTACTTTTTAAGATTGTTACTATTTTTTTAGCAAAATTTTTTTTATCCTCAATAGAGGACATGCTTATTGATTTTAGAGAGGGAGAGAAACATCGATGAGAGAGAAACATTGATCAGTTGCCTCTCATACATGCCCCATCTGGGACCAAAGCCACAACCTAGGCATGTGCCCTGACTGGGAATCGAACCCATAACCTTTTGGTTTATAGGATGACACTCCAAGCAACTGAGCCATACTGATCAGGGCAGCAAAGTTATGTTTTTTACAATAGGAAAAAGCTTTAAAATTCCAGTGCCTTATATACATGCATTTATTTTTTTAACATAAAAGTATCTAAAAGTAGGTAGCCTAGAGGCTATGGTAATTATTAATTATGGTAATTAATCATTATAAAAGATAAGTATTTAGACCATCAAGTTAACATTTTAAGCACCAGCACAAAGGAAAGAAAGGGAGAGGCATAAAGAGATGCAACTTTCAACTGAGACAGCTTCTTTCAAGGAGCCTTCCAGTTTTTCCAATTGTAGTTACAAGTATAGCACTTTAACCAAAACAGAGTCACATGGCCAAAATATTTCCCAAGGTTGGGAAATGTGTTTTTCTGGGTCCTTTGCCTCCCAAGATGGAATTGTTTTGTCACTAGGACAGAATGGGAGGGTATGTATTGAGTGAACAATTGGCAAGTAGTTTTGCAGTTAAGAGGGATTCACTCACACACACTCATACATACACACAGTTGAATATATAAACACAAATTGAATATATAATCACAAGAAGAGTAATTCGGATTCCTTTAGATTGTTCTTCATCTCTTTCTATACAAATAAAAGCTAACTGGGGCAAGAGGAGAAACTTTTCTTTCTTCTTAGTACTTTTCTGTTCACATAGTAAATGTTTTGGTAACTATTTCTGCTACTGACTTTGCCATTAAAGATAATATTAGTTATTGAATATAGACATAATAAAGCAGTTGGTATTTTGACTTAGTCAAATATAGTAATATAATATTATCAGGGCTTTAACTTGTCAGCTGTTACAGTTGTAGATGCATTTTCTTATATGTTTAATTAATGTTTCCCTCAAAAAGGCATGCTTAGAAACAGATGCATTGTTTTAATATTGACAGTTCATAAACAACATTTTCTTAATTTTTTTTAGGCTTGTCACTATGAGAAACAGTAAAGTAAGACCAGAACCATCACAAAACCTAGTAATTGGATTCAATATGTCTGCTGCCTATTGTAGAAAATCACTCTCATTTATTGTCATCTTTCCCACCTTTGCCTTCCTCTCCACAGGCTGTACGTGGATGGCCCATTTGGAAGTCCATTCGAGGAATCGCTGAACTACGAGGTTAGCCTCTGTGTGGCCGGAGGCATTGGAGTGACTCCGTTTGCGTCGATACTCAACACCCTGCTGTATGTCATTTTGATCCATTCTATTAGTCCAAATAAAGAACTGCCAATATTTGGGACATCTCCTTTTTAGCGTGAAGTAATTCCTTGTAAAATCCTTCTACTTGCTATTGAAAGAACTTCATTTACAGATGGATGAAGGGAATGATTCCGTGGTTCTCAGTACATGGTCTGTGGCTTTCAGCATGCTCTGTAAGACATGGCAATGTCACATTTATGCACTCCTCTGCCTTTATCCTCTGTTAGCGTTATTCACCAGCCTTCATTTCTCTACTCCCTCATCAGTGTTAAGTCCCCTACTATCCATCAGTCACAAATATTTTTGAGCAACTGCGTGTCAATCTGTCTTATAGGTAAATACTGCTAATCCAACAATGAATGAAACTGAGCCCCTGCCCTTAAACTCTTACATTCAAATGGGGGAGGTAAACGTAAACCAGTGAAAAAATCATAAGTAACATCACTTCAGAAAATATTAGAACTATGATGAGAAGAGGTACTCATGGGCTATGGAAATAAAGGCACAGAGCAGACAGTGAATAAAGGTACAGTATAGTCAGGGAGAGCTTTTCTGAGGAGATGACAAATGAGCCAGTCACTCCTTGTTCTATTACTCAGCAAATTTGTAACAGACAGAAGACTAGAAATTTCAGAGGTAAGACTGCTTAACCAGAAAATACTTCTTCAGTTATTTTTGTCCTAGGAGTATAAGCAAAAATTAATTGATTAGTATTAATTGTCATGAAAACACAAACAAAATGACAGTAGGAAATTATTCTCAAGTCTATTACATTCACTTTTCAAGGCACAATTTGCATTAAAAGGCTGTTTTATGGAAAAACCAAAAAAAGAAATCATAGTCTAAAGTGATGTGTTTGAATGATATTTTATTTCCGTTTTAATACTTGATATAAATTTGGGACTTTTTGTACATTCCTAGAAAAATAACCATATTGCATGCTAGAAATTATGTTTCTGGAGAACATACTGCAAGTTATTTGGGCACCTAAAATTCAGAAAAGGAAAGAATGTTTTCTTAACCTGAAGCTTACTTCCTAATTATAAATAGGAATCCTACTTGGAATCATGATTTACTGGAATATATTACATAGTAGGTGGTTGTGAAATCCCCTTCTTTAATGATGTTAAGAAGGGGATAAACAACCAATTTCTGGAATGGTCTTGGTTTGCTTTGCCTGGAAGCCAGGGCGAGAATGATGACGACTGGATCCCTGCCGAGGGGCAGAACTCACTGAAAGGAGAGGACTTTTTTTCCGAGATGCAGGGCTCAGGTTATTCTTATCCAGGACTTCAGTTTATTGCTTTCAACTGGAAATGAGTTATATGCATATAATATTCACAAGTATGAATTATGAATTCATGGAGAGCATTGTGTTTTAAATTCATTTGGGAGTTATAGTAAGGGCTATGTCAGATGCTTGAACGTAAATGACTGGCTTTTCTACGGGTTCCTTAGTCATGAAAAGCAAATTTTCAAAGATGCAGGAACTCAACATTTTCTGCCGTCCTCGTCACTATCATGTTATTTTAATTTTAAAGGGATGACTGGAGACCATACAAGCTTAGAAGACTGTATTTTATTTGGGTGTGCAGAGACATCCAGTCCTTCCGTTGGTTTGCAGACTTACTCTGTGTATTGCATAATAAGGTAAAATTAGATTTGTTTTCAACTTTACAGTTTGTAAATTTAAGAACAATTATTGTCTTTCAAATTACTAAAATACTAAATGTTTTCTATAGAAAAACTAATCCCAAATTATGCAGATAAATAGTAAGGAGGAAAGATCCTTTAAATTTCAAAAAGCAGAGATAACATTTGTTAATTGTTACACATCTTTTTAAATATTGATGTCTGTGATTATCTGTGATTATGTGTTTTAACATGGAAATGCTGATTTATATGTTCTAACAGAATATTTTAACATAGAAATGCATGCACATTCTAATGATGTATGCATATATATGTATATGATGTTTGTAAATGTATGCCTATGGGGTGGTGAGGGAAGGCAGATGAAGGGAAACATCAGCAGACAATTGATACTACACTTTCCATCTTTTGTTCTAATATCTCTTCCCTCTTATCTCTACCTTTAACATTCCAAATGGGCCATCATAAGACCTTTGGCACACTATGCAGAATTTCAAAAAGCCCAAATTCTGTTTCATTTCTTACAAAGTTGAAAGCAGGCATTCTTCATATGCCCTACCTACTTGTAACCATTTATTCTCTATTAATATGCCTATATATATTTTAAGTTGTATAAATAATGCACATCTTTTTTTGCATCTTTGATGTAAATTTTTAAAATAATTCAGATAAAGCAAAATCTTCCCTTACTACTTTCCCCATCCAATCTATGTAACAAGAGGTAACCATGAGTGTTCTATGGATTCTAGCATACTATTTGTGTTGTTCTGGAAGTTGCTTTCTTAAACGTATGACTGTGTCTTGACCATTGTTGGCAGTGGTACATACAGAGTTACCTCATTCTTTTTACTGCTATAGAGTATTTCATAGTATGAACGTATCTAGTTTATTGAACCATTCCCTCATGATGGATAATTACATTTTTATTACAAAAAGTACTACAGTGAATATCATACATGCCATTTTGTTCAGATATTTACTCAGTCAGTCATTCTATCACTGACCAATGCCTTCTATAAATTAGAAACTGTTTTAGGATATAGAGCTAAATTGGAGATCAAAATAAAAACAAGTTTCTGATTTCATGTGATTTACATTCTAAGTAGAGAAGATAGACAATAAACCAGTTAATAAATGTCTGGTTCTGATTAGAACAAAAAAGAAATGGAAAGTGGGGTGAAGCAGCAAATAGTAAGTAATGGAGGACATACTAATGTATATTGTGTATTCAGAAATGCCCACCAAAAGTGGTATCTGAGCAGAGACCCCAGTAAAGTGAACAAGGCAGATATCTTGGGAGAAAATTTTTAAGGCAGAGAGACCCAACTTTAGAGGCAAGCGCTCTGATGCAATAGTACCAGATTGGAGGAAGATAAAAGAGCTGTTGGGCAAATCAGAGTAAGCAAGGGAAAAAATTGTGGGAAAACCATCAGAGAGGGTGTGTGTGTGTGTGTGTGTGTGTGTGTGTGTTTTGGAAGGTGGGGGGGGGCAGATTATATAAGGCCTTGGATTTTATGCAAAAAAAGATGAGTTCTGGAAATGCACCCGTAATAATTGAAAGCAGCAGCTTGAACAGATGTTTGTACTCCAATGGTCACAGCAGCATTTTTCACAATAGCCAAAAGATGGAAACAATGCAGATGTCTACAGATGAATGAATGGGTAAAGAAAATGCAGCACATACATGTAATGGGGTATTATTCAGCCTTAAAAGAATTAAATTCTGTGGCATGTTACAACATGGGTGACCCTAGAAAACATTATGCTGAGTGAATTAGTTCAGACATAGAAAGACAGTTATTACCTGATTCTACTTAATAATGCGATACCTAGAGCAGTCAATGTCATAGAAGGCTGGTTACCCGGGTCTGAGAGGGAGAAAAAATTGGGACTTACTGGTTAGTGCATACAGAGTTTCAGTTTGAGAAGATAAAAAGTTCTGGAGATGGGTGGTGTTAATGGTTGCCCATCCATATGAATGTATTCAATCCTACTGAACTGTATACTAAAAATGGTTAAAATGGTAAGTTTATATTATGTATTTTTTACCACAATAAAAAAAAAATAGTTTCCTGGGACCCTCCAGGGACCTGCCGAATCAGGAGGGAAAATAAAGAGAGGAATGAGTAGCTACTGAAAGAATGTGAACAGGACTGATCTGAATATAGATCATCTTGGGAAACATGAAAATGCCAAGCCCTGGGATACTTGGTGTGTGAACATACCAAGCCCTGGGATACTGCAGCATCTAGAAGAGCGAAAGATGAGTAATGGCTAACAAAAGAGACTGGTCAAAATGATGAGTGAGATGGTAGCAAAACAGAAAGGGAGTTCTGTCTTTGAAGCTAAGGGAGAAAAAAATTGTCAGGAGGTGCAAATCACCACTCTAAGTTGCGAGTATTTTTTTCTGGGCCGATGACAGAGACTAGACTTTCTGAATTGGAGGTTGTGACTAAATTTAAATTTTTAAATTATACTGACAAAACTCTCCCAGAAGAGACTAAAACAGTTTATATTTGTATCAAAGAATATGAGAGAAATTTATTCCATTAGTCTGATCTCTGTATCTATGAGTCTGTTACTGTTTTGTTCATCCATTTTGTTCTTTAGATTCCACACATAAATGAAATCATATGGTATTGGTCTTTCTTTGTCTGACCTATTTCACTTAACATAATACCCTCTAGATTTATAAATGTTGTCACAAATAGTAAGATTTCATTTTTTATGGCCAATTAATATTCCTATTGCATATGTCTGTTACATCTTCTTTATCCAATTGTCTACCTATGGACACTTATGTTGCTTCCATATCTTGGCCAGTGTAAATAATGTTGAAATTAACATGGGTATGCATATATTTTTAAGTTAGTGTCTAACCATCATGTTGTATACCTGAAATGTATATAAAATAATATTGAATGTCAACTGTAATTGAAAAATAAAAAATTTAGTATTTTGAATAAACTAGTCCACACTTTCTGAGATGAATTGCTAATCCACATACATTTAAGACATATTGGATAGCATTCTGTATTTTGCTTATGTCATTAATTACCAAATATAATTGTAATATTAATATTTAAAGTTTTTATTCTCAGTTATTTGGAAGATTATTTTTAACTTAAAAATTAAATTAGATATTTTAACCTAAAAGTAAGAAAATATACATCTTTCAATCTTCCAAAAGTGAGTTCTTTCACATCTTTGTAGAATGCCTAGAACATAACTATCTAGCTGCCCTAGCCACTCAGTCTTCGTGTCACACTTTCTGAAATGATTACAAAAGTTGCACATTGAGTGGTCTTTCTTGGCCAGATTATCCAATCTGGTGAGTCAAGAAAACAGTGCAGTGCTAGATGTCAGGTGATGATCTCGTACCAGCTCTGCTAATAACTAACTATATGACTTGCTTGAAGTCACTTCAGCTTTATAAATCACATTGAGAAAGTCAAAAAGAGGAACCAGGTCTACATCAGGCATTTGGGGTCTCTACCTCATACTGACTCTAAGATCTTGTATAAATCACTTAACCTTTATAAACCCTATTTACACCTCCAATGAGTAAATGAAGATAATAGCATTTAAAGCCTAATGTGAGATTTATCTTTAACATATCTATAAAATCTTTCATATTGAGCCTTGACTGGTGTGGCTCAGTAGATTGAGTGCTGGCCTGTGAACCAAAGGGTCACCAGTTCTATTCCCAGTCAGGGCACATGCCTGGGTTGCGGACTAGGTCCCCAGTGGTGGGTGTGTTCGAGAGGCAACCACATGTTGATGTTTCTCTTCCTCTCTTTCTTCCTCCCTTCCCCTCTCTAAAAATAAATAAATAAAATGTTTAAAAAATAAAGAATCTTTCATATTGAAAGTATATAATAAATAATTGCTATAATTTCTATAAGTGATCTGTAAAATTCCTTTCAAGAGTTACATTCTGTTATTTTTTATTTGTGAGGAAAAATAGAAAGAGTAACAGGCAGAAGAAATAAAAATGAAATACATAATCTTTGTGCATGACACTATAGTCCTATCTGTTTGCAAGAGTGTTGATTCATGTATTTGCTCCCTGGACTTGAAGCAAATCATTCCTTTAGTAGGTTTTATTACTTATCTTCTGTGAGAGATGAGTTGAAATGGAGATATTGAAATTATTAAGAACATTATTTAAATTCGTATAGTTCTCTCTGGGGACTGCAGGCACCAAACGTCGGTTATTAAGGTAGAAGTCATAGAACAGCATCCTGGGGGGCTTTTAAGACAAGAATCAACACAGAGTATGTATTCTATGAGATGTCACCCATTGCTGGACCTAGAAATCCCTCAGTTTTTCCCAATTAAAATTGGTGAACCCTGATTCACTTCAGAAATGGCCTTAAAATGAATTTAGAATTTAGATATAACTTGAGGCATCTATTGGATGGGATATGATTAATGATGATATTTTAAGAATATTATGGGTACTGATAATCATCTCACCACTTTTAAGGTAAAATATATTTCATGAGGATTTTAATATTCAGAGTTGCCACCTGTTGGAAAATGTATAATTTTAGATCTGGAAGAGACCTGTGAGCTAATATCCTTCAACCATGTCATTGTCTTGGTGAAGAAACTGAAGCAGAGAGGTTGAGTAACTTACTAGAAATCTCTGGCCCAGGCAGTCATGGCAATAGACAGCGGTCTCTCAGTTACTTCCCAAGTGCCCTCTCCATGGCAAAGGGTGCCAGAGGGCGATGAATCACTGATCACTCCCTGTCTGCAAAATGACTTCTTTTGCATTCCTAAAACATCTGCTTGAATCCTAATATATACATTTTTAAAAAATCATTACTTTCACACTATACATACATATTTAAAATATATATACATATTTGCTTGTAGATATTGACTGTGATTAGGCAACATGCATCTTAACAAATTCTAGAATCACGTGTGTTGGAATAGGAGGAAGTCTGAGTATACGGAAATAATTTTAATATCTGTTTACTTTTATGTCCTCTCAGTTTTGGCAGGAGAACAGACCAGACTATGTCAACATCCAGCTGTACCTCAGTCAAACAGATGGGATACAGGTATGTGGCTGGATGTTACTGTAAATTAGACAAGCCTCCTGATAATAGGAAATTTACTGTAAGGGCTGTGCTGGAAGAAAATTTCTGCAGGTGGTTTGAAGAGGTTTCCCACAGGAAGGCCTCTTGGAATGTGTCCAGAAAACTCCGGGTGTGTCCTTGAAGTTGACCATATTAAGCCTTTTTTTGTCCTCCTCACAGGCAGCTGAAGCAGACTTTTGAGCTCATCTATGTCCTCTTCACTGTTGTCTCAAGTTCTTTACCTAGAGAGATCAGACCATAAGTGAACAGTCTTGTGACTATGAACACTGAGAGGAGGTTTTATATGAAAGAAAAATTAAGGTCATCCACAGTAAACCTTATTTATCTGCAAGGGAAACAAAAAATAGTAATAACTATCATGCATTAGTAATTCACTATGCTAGACACTGCACTAAACAATCACCTACTTAAGCATGTAATTCCAACAGATTCAAGAGGTAGAGGACATTCCTATTTCCAAATTATGGTTGAAGAAACTGATATTTTAGACAACATTGAAGAGCTGCATAAGTGTTTGAATTTGGGCAGGAATGTTTTCACAAGTTTTATTTTAGTATTTTCTATCGTCATTTTCTGTAATAACTTTGAATATAAAATATGAGTGCTTGTCAGTTACTTTAAAACTAATCTAACCGTATTTTTCCTAGTCAGAATTCTTCCCTACTTGATATGTAAATATATTTTATTTTACTACTCTAATGAAGTAAGTCAGTGTCATTGTTCCTCATGGTATTGCTGTAATTAAGGTTCAGAGCACAGATTGCGTTTGGCTCTCGGTGTGTCTGCCTGAGACTCAGACACTTCCTTCCTCTTTGCTCACCTCACTCTGTCTCCAGGTCTCATATTCTGTTCCTTACAAACAACAGTTCTTTGGAGTTATTTGTTTGTAGAGCCAAGATTTGGAGCTCTTCTGTCTTGGGCTTTCTTGTCTGAGATCATTTCCCCAAATTTATGATTACAATTTGTAGTAACTTATCCATATAATGTGTCAAATATGACAACTGTATTTGCAATGCAAAAACAGTGCAGTGACGTTTATGTACCGAGGCCTTTTTGAGAGTAGGTAATTAGACTGCATTCTTCAACGCTGCAGTTTAAAAATGAAGCAAATCAGACATTTGTAATAATGGCATTTAAGAAGAGAATGGATTTTAAAGGCAAAGAGGAAGGAAATGATGTTCTGACTGCACTTAATAGGTTGCCATTTGATACTTATATTCTTTATATCACAGCAATTTGGTAGAAAGCCACAGCACCAACAAAAATGATGTTAGAGAAATGGGGAATTTGCCAACTCCCTGTCATGTAAAATATAATGCTTTCTTTGCGGCAGAAAATAATTGGAGAAAAATATCAAGCACTGAATTCAAGACTTTATATTGGACGTCCTCGGTGGAAGCTTCTGTTTGATGAAATAGGAAAATGTAACAGAGGGTAAGTACCATTCTTCAGAAAATTTGACATGTGATGAATGATCAAATTGAAATATTACCAAGTTATTATGTGAAGTTTTTAAAGATGAATTAGTAATGGGTTTACAAATTAGAAAGCCACTTAAACACTCAATTATCAATATTCAAGGAGGAAGCGAGTCAGAGACTACTTGTGTGTAATGCCAAGTTATTAAAATTTGGCTTAGAAATAGTGTATAAATTATCTACGAATGAGACTCTTCTACCTACTTTTCAGTTTGCATAGACCCGTATAAAAATGAGTGTTGTTCATTCCCACAGCACATATCAGGTGATCACTAGAAAAGTTTTCGAAATCCCATTGGCAAACAAGGGAGCTCTACAAACAATTTTAACATTACATGCACTTAAAAATCAGTTTTTGTACCTTTTTTCTGGTGTATCAGAATGAATACAGTTTTTGAAACTTGAAGTTATTTGTCTTCTCTAGTCAGGAATATTTTTCAACTTTTTTTTCTTGAAAGTGGTAATTCTAAAGTAATTTAGCATTATGGACTATGTATCTATGATCTAAAGAGACTACTACTGAAAGAAAGCATTCACTTCAGGGCAGAGAACAGACAACCCATTTGCCTTCTATAAACTTATTATGGTGCAAGGCGATAGTCTACAAAAATGTAAAAGCATTTTGAAAACCATATACCCGCTCTCACATTTTAAATTTGGCATTGAAATAGGTTCATCATAAGGTTAAATAGTTGCAGATGTTGGCATTTTAAAATTAAGGTAATTATTTTAAACATATCTACTGGAATCTAAACATCAGTTTCTTGGTATCAACCCCATATATTATAAATACACAAATAAGCTTTCATTAGCAGTTGGAATTATACAAAATTTTTTGTTCTACTTGAACTTTCATTTCTATCCTGGTTAATCTGCAAAATTTCATCAAAGTTCACTATATTTTTATATTTGAACTAATTATATTTTATTTCTGACCTAAACATTTTTCCAACAAGAATGTGCATAAATTGATTATTTAATTTTTAAAATTTCCTGTGACCTTAAAGTGCTACTGTTAATTTTTTCTTCTGGATTGAGTTATCATTATAATTATTAGTATATACTTGATTAATTCATAATTTCAAAACTATACTTGATAAATATAAAATGATTTTTGATTGTACATGAATGAAACAGCTTCTGAGATGAAGTGATTTTAATCTCAAGTCATGAATTCATGGATCAAGATGTCTTGAAAGAATCATCGATTCTTCATGGCCCTTGGCTTCAGAGGTTTTGTTTCAGGGAGCATGGTGTAGAGCCCCAGAAACAAAATTTAAACAGGAATATATACTCATGTAATTCAGATTTCAGCTATGTCTAAAACTATTTCTGTATTCCCTTCCCTTGAGAATGTAGTTTGGAGTTGAAGAGGGAAGCATTATTTAGAAATTAGAGGTCCTTTGTAACATGCAGGGCCCAGTTAAAGCGGACCTATAGAACAAAAAAGAAGTCAACCCAGTTTGGATATCTTCTTTCCCATCTTTTCCCAATATCATCCACCTTCTATGTGATCATCTTGTCATACTCACCTGGGTCTTGCTAAGTACCACAGACAATTCATTCCTTGTTAGTGACATTTAACTGACCTCTGACAAGCATTCTCTTACTAGTTTTTGTAGTATACTGCTGAAAACTTTGAAAGTTTTGGTTTCTTCCTTCCTCCTTTCCTCTCTCTCTCTCTCTCTCTATCTCTCTCTCTCTCTCTCTCTCTCTCTCTCTCTCTCTCTCTCTCTCTCTCTCTCTCTCCTCTTTCCCTCTCTCCCCCCTGCCTCCATTCTGAAATCAAGCCTCAAAGCAGTAGAGGATCATTTACAGGAAATTAGACTGGAATTATTGGTTTATTTAGTTTCTTATTAAGAATTCTCATTTGTTATACTGTTCCTAATTGAGAAGGATTTTGTCTGTTTATTTGGTTTTTCATTTTCCTGAAACAGCAAGCTGATTTAAGATGAGCAAATGTGCACCACCTACTGTTCACATTGTGTACAACACTTTCGTTTTCTGTATTTGCTCTGGTCTGTCACCTGAAATGCATTATTTTAAAAGGATTTTTATGTAGCATAGTTTGGAAAAGAATGAATTGACATTTTTTGTTTGTTTTGTTTTGCTTCTGAATGTTTATTTTTTTCATTACTATTTACCCCTTTTACACCCCCCACCACCCAAGAATCACCCCACTGTTGTCCAGATCCATTCATCCTTCCTTTTTGCTCAAACTCCCCACTCCCTAAATCCCCCCCCCCTTAGCTGTCATCCTGCTTTCTATCTAAGAGTCTGTCTCTATTTTGCTTGTTAGTTCAGTTTGTTCATTAGACTCCACATATGAGTGAAATCATATGGTATTTGTCTTTCTCTGACTGGCTTATTACACTTAGCATAATGTTCTCCAGGTTCATTCATACTGTTACAAAGGGCAAAAAATAAAAAATAGAAATTACAGCTGAATAGTATTTTACTGTGTAAATGTCCCATAGTTGTTTTATCTCTCATCCATTGATAGACACTTGGGCTGCTTCCAAATCTTACCAATGTAAATAATGCTGCTGTGAATATTGGGGTGTGTAAGTTCTTTTCATTCGGTGTTTTGGGTTCCCTCAAGTATATTTCCAGAAGTGGGATGGCTGGGTCAAAAAGCAGATCCTTTTCTAACTTTTGAGGTATATCAATACTGCTTTCCATAGTGGCTGCCCCAATCTGTATTCCCACTAACCGTGCAGAAGTGTTCCCCTTTCTCCACATCCTCACCAGCATTTATTGTTTGTTGATTTATTGATGATAGTCATTCTGACAGATACAAGATGATATCTCATTATGGTTTTAATTTGCATTTTTCTGATGATTAATGACGTGGAGCATCTTTTCATATGTCTATTGGCCCTCTGTATGTCCTCTTCAGAGAAGGATCTGTTCAAATCCTTTGCCTACTGTGTAAATTGGGTTATGTTTTTTTCTTTTTGGTGTTGAGTTTTATAAGTTCTTTATAAATTGTAGATATGAACTCCTTACCAGATGTATAGGCAAACATGTTTTCCCATTCTGTGGGTTGTCTTTTCATTTTGTTGATGTTTTCCTTTGCTGAGCAGAAACATTTTAGTTTGATGTAGTCCAATTTGTTTATTTTTTTCTCTTATTTCCCTTGTCTGGACAGATATATCCTATTAAATACTGCTATGAGAAATGTCCAAGATTTGCAGCTTTGTTTTCTTCCAGAATTTTTATGGTTTAGGGTCTAATATTTGTCTTTAATCCTTTTTGAATTTATTCTTGTGTGTGGTGTAAGAAGGTGGTCTAGTTTCATTTTAAGGCTTCATTAACTAGAAAAAGGTGCCATTTAAACAGAAGGGCTCATTTCAGATGTATTATTATGGTTAACCTCTTGTACATAAATACACAATGTGATGATTGATGGGGGAGGAGAGTAGGTAGAAGAGAGTATAGGGAGGTTAAAGGGCAATGGAAAGTATACAATAAAAATGAACTATTAATAAAGAATATATAGAGATAGAAATAGAGAAGACATAAATTAAATTGCTTTATTTTATTTTTTTCATTTTTTATTGCTATTCTATTACAGCTGTCCCAATTTTTTTCCTCTTTGCTCTCTACCGCCCATCCTACTCCTGCTCCCACAGTCCATTCCCACACTGTTGTCCACATCATGGGTCATATTTCTACATGTTCCTTGACTAGTCCCTTCCCCTACTTTCCACCATTATCCCCCTCCCCACTCCTCTCTGGTCACTGTTGGTCTCTTCCATGTTTCCATGCCTGTGGTTCTATTTTGTTCATTACTTTGTTTTGTTCATTAGATTCCTCTTATAAGTGAGCTCATATGGTATTTGACTTTTACCAACTGGCTTATTTCACTTAGAATGATAGTTTCCAGTTCCATCCATGCTGTCAGGAAAGGTAGGAGCTCCTTCTTTCTTTCTGCTGCATAGTATTCCATTGTTTAAGTGTACTACGGTTTTTGATCCACTCATTTACTGAGGGGCACTTGGGTTGCTTCCAGCACTTGGCTATTGTAAATAATGCTGCTATGAACATTGGGGTACATAGGTTCTTTTGAATTGGTGTTTCCAGATTCTTAGGGTATATTCCCAGCAGTGGGATACTGGGTCAAAAGGTAGTTCCATATTTAGCTTTTTGAGGAAATGACACACTGTTTTCCACAGTGGCTGCACCAGTCTGTGTTCCCACCAACAGTGCTCTAAAGTTCTCTTTTCTACATATCCTTACTAGCACTTGTTTGTTGATTTATTAGTGATGGCCATTCTGACAGGTGTGAGGTAATATCTCATTGTGGTTTTAATTTGGGTATCTGATGGCTAGTGATGTTGAGCATTTTTTCATATGTCTGTGGGCCATCTGTATGTCCTCCTTGGAGAAGTGTCTGTTCAGGTCCATTGCCCATTTGTTCATTGGATTTTTTGTCATCCTGGAGTGGAGTTGTGTGAATTCTTTATATATTTTGTGGATCAAACCTCTGTCCAAGGTATCATTTGCAAATATATTTTCCCATACAGACATGCCAACAGTTCCATGAAAATGTGCTCAACATTACTAATCAGAGAAATGCAAATCAGAACCACAATGAAATATTACCACTGGAAGGTACCACTTCATGTACTTTCAGTATCCCTGCATTTCCTTGGCTTTTGTTCTTACTCGTCTTACTTCCAAATATACTATAAGCTTGCCAATATATTGTGATTGCTTTTGTTTTAAGCATAAATTGTTTTAAGAGATAAAAATAAGACAAAATATACATCACTATTTATTTACAGATTCACTAGTTTGATCCTTTTTATTCTTTTAGGGTAGATTCAAATTTCCCTCTGATTTCCTTCTCCTTCCTGAAGAACTTCCTTTAATATATTTTATAGTGTGGCTTTGCTGGCAATGAATTCTCTTGCCTTTTGTTCGAAAAGTTTCACTTTGGAAAGTTATTTTTGTTTGATGTGGATTTTGCTCGGCTATATCGAGCTATCTGGGCTGTGGGGTGGGGGGTGGAGGGCAGCAGAGGTGGCGGAGGTCGGCTCAGCCCCAGCAGTTAGAGGAACTGCTGTGCCTCAGAGCCAAGTGCCCACTCGTGGTCCATTTTTGGGTATCACAGGCTCCACAGTGTGATCCAATGAATGACATGATGGCACAGTCAGCTAAAGAACACTCAAAGTTTATTTGTGAAGTTGGAAGCTGAAGGTCTTCCTGAAATACATGAAAAATATGAAATTAGTTGTTTCCACCTTTCTGTTTTTCAAGAATTCTCGAAAAATTGACCATTTACATGGGTGCATGCCCTAGAGTTGACAAAAAAATTTCAGCATCCGTGGGCTCCTTCCTATGCAGTGGTAATGAGCACCCCAAAGAAGACCTCAAACTTTGCTAAACAAAATTCACTCATGCTGCCCCTGCACGATGTTTACTTAGGAAAATGACTCCTCAGGAGCCTCGCTGTGGTTTCAGCAAGCAGGTGGTAGAATTTTTTGACAAACACAATTTTCAGTTTAGCAGTTTTAGTATCTCCTCTGATGAAGAAGTTTGTCAGGGCCTCAAAACCTAGCCCAGTGACCCACCTATCCACAGCTCTATGTTTCTGGCAACTCATAGGACTTCACTTGACATAGTGAAGGAGCTGGAAGCCTCTGAAGCACTAGATGCAATTCTCCACAAAGTTCCCAAATTAGAGGAAAGTCTCAAAGTACTGACAGATAAAGCTTCTGTGATGCTCTTTGTGAAAGGAAACAAACAGGAAGCTGAATGTGGATTCAGCAAACACATCCTGGAAATACCGAATAGTACTGGTATTGAAAATGAGACATTTGATATATTTGAGGATGAAGAAGTTCCACAAGGATTGAAAACACAACGCCAATTGCCAGGCCAAGTTACCCTCAGCTGTACGTGATAGGGGAGCTTGCTGAAGGGCTGGGCATTGGTAAGGAACGGAAAGAGCGTGGAGAATTGCTGCCTCCACTGAAGGAGAAAATTAGTAAATGTTAAACATGGTACCCAACTAATACGGAGATAAGAACAGCAGAGCAGCTGATGAGTCCGGTCCTCAGATGTGGACCGGGAGGAGAAAAGGCTTCTTCCCCAGCCTCGCTCTGTGTACTCCCCAAGGTTGTGCTAAATAAATGTATGCTATGTGTTTTGTCCACCAAAAATAGAATGCAAACATCTTCAAATTCAATTCTTTTTTTAAAAAGTCTTAAAAAAGACTTTTGCTTGATATAGAATAGGTGATAATTCCTTTTGTTTTTCAGTACTTTGAAGATACCATTTCATTAACTTCTGAGTGGCATAGTTGTGACATGTCCATCTTTCATCTTCTGCTAATTTTTTGTAACGTGTCTTTTTCCCCCTCTGGCTGCTTTTACGTCTTTCTCTTTGTCACTGGCTTTGAGAGTCTTACTATTAGTTGCCTTTTATGGGTTTTTTTTTGTGTGTATTATCCTTAGAGTTCAGTGGAGTCTTGGATGCATGTGTTTATTTTCATTAAATTTGGGGGGGAAATTTGTTAATTATTTCTTAAGTGTTGTTTTTTCTTTTTCTCTTCTGTCGTCTGTCATTGTTGGGAATACCATTACATATATTTTAGACCAGTTGATATTGTCCCATAGGTCACTGGGGCTTTATTTTTTTATTTTGTTTTCTTTTAATTTTTTCTGTGTACTTTCATTTTGATAGGTTCTAATGCTGTGTTCATATTTGTTGATTTATGTTTTCTTCTCCAGTACCTAGTCTTCTGTTAACTCAGTATATTTCTCATTTTAAATATTGCCTTTAATCATTATAATTTCTATGTAAACCTTTAAAAATCTTTCTCTTTTCATCATGTGGATACTTATCTTGGAACATATGAAGCATGTTTCTCATTGTTTCAATGACCATGTCTGATAATTCTATCATTTCTGTCATTATGGGCCTTTTTCTCTTGACTGATCTTTCTCCTTTTATTAGTTTGCTACAACTTCTATAACAGTATCCCACAGGCTGAGTGGATTAAATAGTAGAAATGTATTTTCTCATGCTCTGGAGGCTGGGAGTCTAAGATCAAGATGCAAGCAGGGTTGATTTCCCCTGAGACCTCCCTCCTCAGCTTCCGGATGAAGACCCTCTTATTGCTTCTTTATACTATCTTTTATCTGTGCATGTGTGCTTCTCATGTCTGTTTGTGTATCCACATTTCCTCCTCTTACAAAGACACTAGTCAGCTTGGACAGCCTTGTTTTAACTTAATCACATGGATAAAGGTCCTATCTCCAAATACAGCTACATTCTGAGGTACTGGGCGTTCGAGATTCAACCTATGAATTGCAGGGGGTGGGATGTGGATATGGTTCAGCCCGTAACACTCCTAGTTATAGTTCACAGTTTCTTGCTTTATACATTCCTGAAAATTTTTTATTGAATGCTGTACATTATGAAATTTAAATGTAAAATGCCAAATTTTGATTTATTCTTTTCAATATTGTTGGATTTCTTTCTGGCATGTTTTGTTATTTGGATTTAGTTTGATTTTTTCAAGGCCTGCTTTCAAGCTTTGTTAGTACAGGTCTAAAGCAGCCTTCGGTCTCAGGCTGATTTTACCAATATCCACTCTACCTTTTGAAAATAAGGTGGTACTTTTCTGGAACACTACCCATTGCCCATGGATTATATATAAATCTTATCATTCTGGCTGTGGGAATATGACTTATTCACAACCTTGTGTAAACTCTGCACTTTGTTTGACTTATTGCTCCCTGATAACTCCTTACTGAGATTCATGTGACTTTTTTTCTCACATGAGCAAATCAGTACTCAGCCCAAGACTTGGGGTCAGTCCTCTCTAACTCTCCAGAGCTGCTTTTTGTAGATGTTTCTCTCCTGCTGTATTTTTCTCTGCAAATTCTAGCTGCTTTGGCATCAACAAATTTTATTCTTTGTCTCCTCAACTCAGTGAGAACACTGGTCAGTGCAGCAGCCAGTAGCTTGCCTCCAGGCAATAAGCAGAGACTGTTGCAGACTCACCTTGTTTTCCCTCTTTCTCAGGGATCACTGTTCTCTTCTGCCTATTGTCCAGTGTCTGAAAATGCTTTTTTTATAGATAGTTTTCTAGTTTTTTAATGCCAGAGGGTAAACCTAGTCCTCATTACTCAACCATAACTGCCAAGGAAAGCTTTATTTTCATAGTTCTTTGATGTATTTTTCAAGATGAAATGTTTTAATAAAACCATTTTTAAGTATTTGTTATAAATTTAAATAGATGCACTATCTTTTTTTCAGCACCAATTATTTTCAGACAGTGGGGACATAACTGCAATTTTTCTAAGATATACAAATTGTTAATCATTTTGATATCCTAGGAAAAATTCCAACAAATCAACAAACTTTGAGGAAGATTATTATAAAATATTTGTCATTTCCTGGGATTTATTTAGTCTGTATGTATAATTTATCTACTAAAATTTTATGTTAGCAAATAATAAAACTTGCTTGGTGTTTTTTACAATTATTGCCATGCATAAATGGAAAAGAACATGTATCCAGATTAATAAGCTTTTTATTTCAATGTGGATGTAAATTAGTCATTTAAAATTATGCTTTCAAGTTGGTAATAGCTTCTCTTTCTCTTCTCATGTTCATCATGACTCATGCAAATTCATGGCTTCTTCAGGGGAAAGTGTTTGTAAAACAGCGATAGGAGAATATTGACATGACCCAGTGTGGATGGGCGTCTGTCAACTGCTGCTCTGGGTTTATAGTCTCTGGTGTCACTAATGTCATGTAATGAGAAGGCTAGGGCAGACTGTTCACTCTTTGGTAATAAGCAAATATGTGCTCATAGTTACATTCTTTGAATTATCCTGAATTCCAGTATGAAAAGGATGAGGTGAATAAAATATCTTCTGGGTAATCATTTACATTTAGAAAAAACTGAACAATTATTTTCAATAGGACAAAATTATTTTGAATTATTTTAATAGCAAGAAATTAACTTTCTTAAGTACCTTGCACATGCTCATAAAGCATGCTTCTTGTCATGTTCTGCCAAATGTTCCACCTGATTTTCCATTTTCTTCCTCTCCCTCCCCAGGAAAACAGTTGGTGTTTTTTGCTGTGGACCCAGATCAATTTCTAAGATGCTTCATAAACTGAGTAACCAAAGCAACTCATATGGGACAAGATTTGAATACAATAAAGAATCTTTCAGCTGAGGATTTTCTCCATAAACCAGGACTCTAAAGAAGGAATGAGTGCAATTTCTAAGACTTTGAAATTCAAACAGCCATGTCATTCCAAAGAGTAGCAAGGCTTCCTTATTTATGATTATTTAAAGTAGAAATGCAGAGAAGTGGCCAGATGACAGGTCGCATTACATGTTTAATCTGGAAACCAAAGAGGCCCTTTGATGTGATTATTCACTTTTCAGTGCTAGAATTAAAACCATTAGATGTGCGCTGTTGATTTTTATGGCAGATTCAGGAACTCCCCAGTGAGGAGCTATACTTGCTCACTGTGAGGCTGATAGCCTTGGTCCTCTTTAAATTGTTTTTGGTTGAACAAATGCAAAATTGAACAAAATTAAAAATTCATTGAAACTGAGGTTGTATTTTCTACATAAGTATGAACAGAGTTGATTTAGAAAAGCTCCAGGCAAATATATTAGATGCTTGAAGATACAGCACAGGACTCTGTATTGATACGGGTACTTTGTATCAATATCTAATCTTGCTCACTACTGATACTAATACCTCTGTTTGATGTCTGTAGACTTCATGTTGAATGAATCTTTTACAGTTGTTGATATAGTATCTATTTTTATATATTTCTCTCTTCCCCCCCCCCCCACCGTCTAGGGAAGTCTTTCCTCCCTTGGCATGCATTAAGAACAATGATTTACTCAGTCATTTTCACCCTCAATTTATTTAATCAATTATTGTTACATAGTAATGAAGAAATATTATTACTATAATTTATAAAGGGATATATAGACTAATAAGTTTTTTTCCCTTTTCAGCATTGTGATCTCTATTATTTTTATTTACTTTTTTATTCAGCATAGTTTGTTTTAGTTTTTAGCTTCTTAAGGTACTTAGTTTAATTTGCACTTGGAGACCAAAGCTCAGTGTCTGTCTGTGGTCACTCAGACAGACTGAAGATGTTGGAGACATTGAAAGTGTACTCACACGTCTAACAGAAAATCTGTATTTTAATTCTACTCAAGATGAAGTACTTCATTAGTTATTCATTTCTAAGTTCAGAATCAAGTGTATTACTGCTGCACTAGCTTGTCTTCGGGTTCTCAATAGAGAATCACTGAGTTTAAAGTCATTGTTGGCATTTCTCTATGTTAACCTATGGGTTCATGTTCACTGGCCATTATAGTCTTGGCTCACAGGAAAAAGTTAATTCACTTTACTACCTTAAGAATTAAGGCATTTTTTACAGCTTAGTGATTTTGTTTTGCAGGCATCTACCAGTGGCTATCAAATACAGCACATTGCTGACATCAGCAGCCCAGTTGGCGTTGCCTTTGTTTAAATTTGTGTGATACCATATTAGCTGCTACTGTCATCTTTTGCAGGGATTTACCAATAGCAATGAAGCTTGTTTAAGCATCCGGCATTGAATGCCCATAAATATATTATATACAGATATTTCTTTCTCTCTTTGGAATTCTTTCTTCTCCCTTCTGAGGAAGGCTAATCCGAAAAAGACATGGGAAATGTGCAATGTTCCTGAAGATTTAGCTCTGAAGACATATTTAATAAACAGCACATCTTGGTAACACTTTCTAAAGTCAAAATAGTTTTCGTATAAACACATAATAGGAAGAACTACCAAAAAGAAACTTAGTAAAGGCTAGATGTGTGATACTGACTCTTTTGATCATAATTTATTTAAGTGATTATATTAATACAGCTAATTTCAGTAAACCAAGTGGAAGATTTCTCAGAAGGGTAATCTTTCCAAGTAAGTAGGTCTGCTGTTCTAAATGAGCCACTTTGCCTATCTTAAATTCCAGTTGATGTTCAAACATGTGTCAACACAGGTAGTTTTTGCTTCTATAGATAGGGCTTCACCGTGCATGTATATGAGAGCTCTGTTTTGTTTTGAGAGATCCTTTCTCTCTAGCTAATTCTTGTCACACAGATCTTAAAACACTAATTTTAGTGGCAATAAATGTTAGAATTTAAATGCTGTCCTCTAAATCTCTGTAAGTTTACTTTCCCTTCACAAAAAATAAAGCAGGCAGAGTTTCTTCGCTGGATAATGCAAGTTGCAGAAACATCATTTATTTGAGTGTGTACTGGTGTGAACAGCCCTGGGAAGTTGTGTTCTGGGGTTGTCGGTGTCACAGGTTAAAGATGTGACTGTGGCAAATTGCTCCTCACTCTGGGATTTCTCATTTGGATGAGATCAGCGCTCAATTAGTCATTTTTAGGAAATGTGTCTTTTTGAGGACATGATTAAAAAGAAATTTATGGCATACATACAAAATATACAGACAAACTTGGGAGTCCCACAAACAATCTCAAAATTGAGATTTGGGCCCCTGTTTTAAGAACCTCTGAACAAAATTATCATCATTATAAGTATTTTTTAAACTCTACCTTTCTTTTCTTTCATTTTTGGAATAAACTATCAATTTTTATAGATTATACTAAGAAACTAACTCAGTGAACAAAGGAAAGGAAATTCTTTTTGTATCCCCCCAAAGAATCTGATAGATGCTTTCATCAGTTTTTAATCTTCTTGGATCTCTTGCTTTATGGAAAGCAAGGCTGTGATTTTACATGCCAGTAATAATAAAAGAAAAACAGTTTCATACACACACACACCCCCCCCACACACACACATAAATTTGGGCCTGACTTTTTGTGAGGTTTTTCTTTTGGTTTAAAAATGACATGATTGATGGTTTTTCATGCTGTGACTTTAAATTCCAGTTGGGTGATTTTGTTAGTGTAGGCTCTTAAAATAAAGAAATAAAAGCAATCCAAAAGCATAGTCTGAATTGATCTACTCCATATATCCCTGCTATTTATACCACCCTCCAAATCAGTGTTTACTGGGAGCCATCACAACAGGTACTTGATTTAAATTATAAGACATTGTTAAAGAGGTTTGCTAGAGGCAGAAGGCTAGCCATTGTCATCAATAAACAATGCCGATGTTAAAGAATATTCCTTATATTAGAAAGAAAAAAATTAGATAATTGCTTTCCCATAAGGATGATTAACTCAGCTGAACATTCAGTTTTCTAACCAAACCAGTAAGATACATTTTCACTTGCTTCTCATGACAAAAAGTCCCTTTTCTTGTGCTGTTGAGAACACTCTCATACCCAGTTATGTTAGAGAAGCATGAAATGCTAAAGTTACGAGTACTGTTACTTTGCAGTTGAGGAAACTAAGGTCCAAAGGAAGATAGTAACTTGCTTCAGTTCAGCCACTGAGTTTGTCACAGAATGAAAATGAGCTCAGCTTTCTGAACCTTTGCTACTGAAAGGCTCTTTCCACTTCCGCATGAAATATACATCTAATAAGACACGTCTAGTGCCATTCGTTTGATCACTGTATAAACTCTAGTGCTAGGTGGGAAATAGATACTGAATGTTAATTCTAGATTCATAGCAGAAAATCACATTCTTTTTCCCTATACATATATCTTCTGATTCTAAATTTGTTAGTCACTTATTTTCCCTACTAAAATACATTTTCTTGTATCAGTTTTAAAACATGACAGTTCTGCTAAAGAGATTTTGTTCTCTAGGACTCTGTATTTGAAATTTGTAATAATATATAGTTTCTAGGAAATACTAATATTTTAATTTTAAATTTAGCTTCGTAAACCAAAGTTATAACTTTCTATGCTTCATCAGCTTTCTAACAACTGAGAGATCTGTTGATATTTAAACAAATGACTGTTGTTTCTTACTTACATGACCATAACAGGCCTCTTGTTCAGGAGAAAAGAGTCTTCTTTTTGTAAACTAGCAGGACAGGAAATAAGTGAAATCAAGCATAATGAGATCTACATTTACTTCAACCACTATAGACAATGAGAACTGACTGTTTCCTTCTGTCTAAATCTCCCCTCCGTTACCCCAGCTACTCTATTCGGTTCTGCAGTTCTCAAAGGACAGAGTTGCAAAAGCTAGCTAGTTTTCCAATGAAAAGAAACAACAGACTTCTGATACTTAGCAAAGAAAGGTCCATTAAGAGAGAAGAGAAAAAAGACCATGTGAATGATAATGAAATTAGTAGGAATTAATTAATGTTGCTTTAGAATAGAGACTAATAATTTTAATGTAAATACACAGGATTTTTATTTTTCTTATATAAAATTTTACATTTTTGCATACAGAATCTAGAAATAGATTTCTTTTATTTTACATTGTAGCAAAATCACTAGAAATCTTAATGCAGAGAGTTAAACTACAATTTAAGAATTAGTAAAGGCAAGGAATGCCTATGTCAAGGGAGCAAAACTAAGAAAAAAGGGAAGTCAAAGAAAGAAAAAATGACTTAATACATTAGCACATGATGATGCCTTTCTTTTCAAAACTTAATAGCTACTCAAATATGTGGCAAAACTGGCTATTACTCGGTTTGGGGAAATGTAAAACAGTGTGGGGTTTGGTTTGCTTTTAGAGAGCATCTTCTATTTTCTTTGCAACCAGAATTATGGCAGAAGCTTTGGTCGGAATGAGGATCTTTGAGAATTAGAGCTTTGATGAGCTGCTGGTTGACCCCGAGACAACCGACCTTTGGATGGGAACCAGTGCTCCATAAATGCTCTGGTACATGTAGCAATAAAGAAGGGGGGGCCGCCACACACTGATTCAGCTGCACACGCCACCCATTAAAATGTTGTCGTTGCAAGGACATATTTTCCAGTTCAGATCCTTCCACTCAGGGAATGAAACCTTCTTGACAATGCAGACACTGAGAAACAGGTACTCTCGGTTGTATCCTAACAGGGTATCTGCTCACCTGTATCAGCACATTCATTTGAGCCTAGTTAACAATTTAGGATGATTGTATCTTTTATTTTAGTGGTGAGAAGTCTGCAATGCATCAAATGGGAACCTTGCTTGCCTACTAAAAAATATATGGCAGCCAACACATTAGCTAGGGAAAAAGCAGTTAACTCTTCCAGGTTTTTGTCTCCAGCTGAGCCCTAAAAGACTGTAAAATGCCTTACCCCACATACTCTGGAATGTGACCGGGGTGGTAGACGTGCTGCGCAGTTTACTCTGCAGACCCCCAGGGACTCTCTGGTTCAGGGAATATCGGCTCTTGAGTCAGCTTGGCATCTTTAACCACATAACTGGGTGCCCACCAGGTGTAATTACATGTTTACTTAAAAATGACAATCTTCTGCTTACCAAATGGCTAGCGCAGGAAACTATCTTTATTTTCTTCTCTGTTCCACAAAATTGATTACGATTTGGAGTTGGGAAATCACTTTGAAAAGTGGGAACAGTTGCTGGCAGTTGTGCAAGGGTCACCGTCTGGTCCAGCTGCCTCCAGTGTGTGGAGAGAACAGGATCGTGGGTTGGAAATCACATTGGCAGCCTTCACCCCTGCAAATCATTAGACGACACACGTAAAAATGGAAATGTGATCCACCTCCGCCCAACGTACATGGATGCAGTGGGGCAAGAGTGTGGGGAGAGGAGGAAAAGAGTGATAAAGAAAGAAAAATTTCCTGAGAAAGTCTTCTTGAGTAGGTTTTTGCAAACGCCATAAAAATAAAACATTTTTGAAAAAGTAAAAACAAAGGCATTTAAGTCACAGTCCATTGTAACTGAAAGAGTTAGTGTTTAATTGTGTTTTCTGGGCAAGTAGAGAAGTACCCACAAACAAATCAACACCACTAATCTGTTCTGAGATTCTGATAAACAACATTACTTGTTATGTCCAGTATAACTGCCTTCTGAATGCCTCTTAAACTAATTTTGGTCAGGCCCAAAGTGGCTAGAAATAGCAGTATTGATCTATGACAATTGAGCTAGGGATTGCTGGAAGGCAATATAACTTACCCTGCTTATTTTAGATTCGATGGAGTGAAAAGCAGCTGTTTATGAGACATCCTACTGAGTTAAAAACTAAGGCCTGTATTGTAGATCTAGAAATAATTCTAGAAAAGACAAGAGCAGTGTATCGTAGCTATTTATTTCCTAGGTGGAAACAAAGAAATGTATCTTTTTATTACTCTTGCCAAAGATACTTTACATTATGTATTTTCATCAAAATTCGCATTATTTTGCAGATATTTATGTTTAAATCATGTATGCATGTGTAGGAGAACAAGAGAAAGAGACAAAGAGAAAGCGTGTTTACAGTGGGTTGGAAGAAAAATTGCCTGAATGAAAATGACATTCTGCAATAATGTGTAATGACACTCTCCAGCTTTCATAATAACCATTCAACTGTGGCAGCTTTGCCGTTGGAAGAAGTGCAGTCCTCCATCAAAACTTGAGATGCTCAGGGATCCAGACGTGGTATCTGGTTCTCGTCTGGCTCATGGAACTGAGCGTGCACAGTGCTGAAGAAGTGCTGACTCAGACACAGTGCCCGTAGAGAGTTAGAAAAGGTACATTTGTTTTTACGTAATTCTATTGCCATGAGGTCATAATGCGTTTGTAGAAAACCACTATTTTTGGAACACAGATAGTGTTTAAAAGTCAAACAAATAAAGATTAGGCAAATATGACTCAAATTTCTTTTACTATAAACTAATTATGCATGTTTGGCAGTAATAATCAAGAATTTTCTCCAGGATTTTGAGAATGAATTTGTATTATTTTTATTCTAATGAAAAACCAAATGATCACACTAGTTTTTCATGTGAAGATATTAAACAAGTATTTTTAAAAATGTTACTTCAAAAAAACTTTGAAAGTGGTCTAATCCCAAGCATGTCAACATACTCATAACTTTCACTTTAACAGAATTTATAGTTAAAATTATAGAATTCTAATCTCCAAATTTAATACACTGAATTTGGGATTTTGGTTTTATTTTTGTTCTTTTTTTTTGGTATTGTCAAATTTTATAATTGTGTCCATTAGAACATTGAAATATTTATACAAATGTAAGATGTCAAATTATACATATTTTCTTCACAGAAAATTAATAAAATACAATATGTTCATTATGAAGCTGAAATGTTGTTTTTATACTTTATCACTGAAGGTTTCAGTTTTACCTAAACATTCAATATATTGTAAATATTCACATGCATATAGTAACTCCTGCTTAAAGGAATTTATTTTTTTAATGTATTCCCATCTCCCTTTTTTGAAAAGTATGAATTATACAACATAAAGAATAGTCACACAGTAATTCACAGTTTGTCTGACATTTACATAGATGGGACTTGAGTGGTTTGCCATATGTTATCTTAGAGACCTGTGTTTCTCAGGTCACACCTGAAAAGTAGCTGTGTGATTTCCCCATCAGAAAATGTGCAACAGCTGCTTCTCCAAGATCATTCCATTCTGTGTGTTCTGTGTTGGCTGGGAACCTATAATTTGATAGTGGACAGGATGAGTAGAAATGCTTCAATGTGCATGACAGTGGTCACTCTTAGCTCCTAAGCTATGTCTGTGAAGGTATATGAAATTGAAAGCCTTCTTGCATCAGCAGGATGAAAAGATAGTTGCTTCAGAGTGGAAGACATCATACTATTATGTTTCCAAATCTATGTTCTTTATATTAAATTATTATTTATTGTTTTCCTCTAATCTAAAAAATCTTTCATGGGTCAGATCAGATGCCACCGTGCTCTGATTTACAGAGCTTTTAGAAGTGGTGACTTGTTTATAGGGTTTAAGAAGTTACCTTACTATGCAGTTCTGCATCGTTCTCAATCAATTCCTACCACATTGCAGTCCTTCAAGTGATTTATTGTCAAAGAACCTGCTTTCCTGAGATGGTGTCTTGCCTCCTGTATTTTGCAAAACTGTCAGGTATTTTGTAATGGGCCTTTTAATAGGTCAAGTTCAAATGCATTTAAAAGGCAAGATTAGCAGTTACACGTGCTTGCATTTATTTCCTATGTGCGCTATTTGTTTTGTGTCACAGTGGGGTCATGTGTACATGCTCTAATAATGTTAGTGTTGTAAAGATACTCATCAACAATAGTCAGTGAGGGAAGACCACAAAAGATCATTAGGAGGAAAAGTTTGGGGGGGGGATGCACAAATCAAGGACACAGATGCAAATCTCAATCTGAAGATTAAAAGTTCCTCTAAAATGCCTTCCCTTATTCATATTGATTACCCTGCTGTCAGGAATGTGTTTGCCACAGCTCAAATATGAAAATGTGTGACAGTAAAATTTTCTCATCAGACATTTATTAGGCAATAAAATCTACAAGAAGTCCTTGTAAGTAGCTTGTGTTGCTGCGGTCCTCTTTGCAGCTTGCCGATAATTGCGTCAAAACTGGGAGATGCAAACGAACATCCAAAGCTTGGTTTTGCGTTTCAAATATAGACCCAAGGTATAGCTCCACGAATACTTTGTGACTTGGAGTGCTGTTAATTGTGACAGATTTTTCAAAGCCATCTTACATGCATTTTGACAAGGTGATTTCTGCAATTCAAATTCAGGTTTGTTTTGACAAAAGATTTTGTTGAGAGGTTTTGATTAGTAAACATTCAGATTTCAAGTTTTTTAAATAGCTGTCTTTTTGTCTTGTTTCTTTTACGGTGGTGGTGAGAAGCAGTTAATTATTTATTTTAAATCTCTGATGGGATGCTTCAGGGGCAGGGGCTGGCCGAGGGCTGGGGCAGGGC